>CAKAOH010040992.1:58438-123661 GCA_916701665.1 Sebastiscus tertius
CACAACCGAACGCATGATCTCCCCAGAGATAATTATTATGATTATAATTATTACCTGTGCTGTTGTTGCCACTGTTGTTATTATTATTGTGACCATGTCTATTATATTTACCCATTTAAGTTGATATGGCTAACATGTTAGCACATAGTATTACACATCTAGTAGACACCACCAACATTAACGTTCATTTGGAGCTTTTTCACTAAAAACAGACACCTACTGCACCTTAAAATGATGCTGAAGACAACAGTGAAAGTGAGTCAAAACAGCAAAGTGGCGGGCCGTAAGAAAACAAAACAATGAGCTAAAAGACACTCAGTCTCAGATTACAGTTAAACAGCGGAGGTTGTCCTTCCTGTCTGTTCCACTACTGCGGGTAGACTGGCAGATCCCCGCCATGTCCAATCAAGCATGAGGAACAGTTATTGTCCTGTCATGTCAGTTTCCAGAGAGCGTCCATGGACTGATGACTAAACCGATGCTACAGGACATTCGCACTCACAAGCACACTTTTAAAACAGACCTCTGAGTTCTGAGCAGGTGCAAAGCTAAAAACCACTGCTCTAATTCATCAGCTGGTGGCACAGTTTAGATTATTGTATGTCTGCACTTTCCCATTTGCTCAAGAACCTTCTTTAGAGAGGAAACTTGAGAATTGATCTCAAATTAAAATCCACGTCATCATTCTTATTTCAAAACTTGTGTGCTATTTTTATTGCGCTTTAAGAAGTGGACAGCACAAAAAGGAAACTCCTGTGCTCCACACTGTGTTCAACAGTCGTGATATACTTAAAGTATGTCATAGTTAAGGTTTGTACAACTCATAAAACAAGTAAAGCATGACACGAAAAACTACATTACTACAAAAAGTTATAGTTTTATCTGGATGAAATGCAGAAAACTAAACATCCCATTTGTGTCTCTAGTCTTGCTGGGTATAGTTACATGTTGTTGTGTTTCCAAAAAGTCCCAAATTAATTTCTGGAAATACTGTTTTGCTTATCACATCTTAACATTATCAACACTTTGAATACCAGATCCAATAGGTCACTGATTGAAGCCCCTGCAGAGAGAGTTGTATCCTTAACACAAACCGATGGAAATGCACAGATTAATTTGGCTTTAAAACCTTTGTTAACTCTATTATAAAGTTAATTTCCCACATTTTAAGTCTCTCTAGGTTTGAAATAAAAACATATACTCATACGAACAGTTTGTATATGATATCTTAAAAAAGTTATACCTAATTTTTCATGCCTTCTGCTACCAATATCCAGCAACACGTGTCAATTTTTGCACGTTACATACATACAGTCTTTTCAAAATTAACTTCAGTCTTTGAAACAACTTCCTTAGGTTGCTTTACTTAAGTATGGAAGTTACATGACAAATAAATCCATGTTGACTTCTGGTTTCACACAGGACGCAAACACCGGCCTCCTGGGCGAAAGTCTGGTGTTTTTTGACCCGATCTCCTCCCTACGCTGCGTTCATCGCTCTTTATACTTCCAGGTTTACAATTACATGGATTACATACAAATGTATTTTTTGGAATAAATATGCATTACAGTGCATTACTTTTCGTAGGTATAGCTACGAACGCTGAATGAGAATAGCCTGATTAAAAACCATGCAAGGCCTCATCAAAAGCATCAGATTTAAAGGCTCAGCTTGTGGATTGATTGAAGAGTACATTATTCACAGTTGTCAGCGATCTTTCATTTTTGCTCACCTGTCAAAACCACTTTGGTTATGCATTGCTGACATGTCACCTTTATATCCTTCAATATCAGAATAGTTAATTGGGCATAAAAATCAAGCCACCCTCAGAAAATCGATTCTGGATGATGCATTAGATCTTCTGTGACCTACAACATTTCCACTAAGGACACTGGACATTTTGGACAAGGTGATCTTGAACAACAAGTAACAGGAGTTGCTTTTGCTCATCAGAATCAGCACCCAGAATATGGTTTAAGCATCGTTCTGCACACATGCTTTATCCCATTGCATCATGGTTTGATTTCAACAGTTGTTCTTTCTGTATTTGTGAGTGTTCCTCCCATGTTTGCAAGGGTTTCCTTCCACAGTCTAGGACCAAAACTTGATGTCTGATGTCAGTGAATGTGAGTGACTGACACTTTGTGTTCAGCATAAATCTTGTTGTCTTTCACCATATATTCCCAAGACTACACTCCATCCCTCCCAGTGACACTGAACAGGAATGAACAGGTAAAAAAAAAAAGCATAAATAAAAGTTATGTGCAGTTGCTTTTCTTGCCCAATGTTTTAAAAAGTTTAAAGTACAAGTCTGCCTATAGTCAGGGCAATCTTTTGAATTTAGATCGTGGGGACGAGAGGCGCTGAGTCAGGCATTGGATGCCCTGCAGGCGATTAATGATGATGTCGCTGTTCCCCGGCCACAACCATGAATGATTACAATACCAGAGACCTCTATTTCAGGCCTAAAGAGAAAAGCTTGGCTGGAGCCAAGAGCAGAGCACAGACAGATCACCTATCAGAAAAAAAACCTGCACACTGTGATGAGTGATATGACAACCAGCAATTCATTCAGACAGAACACTTTTGTTACAAATGGAGTGATGGTGGGTTGAGTTTCTGGCTACAGGACATTTATATCTGGGTATACTTTCTTTTGCTCCCTGTTTCAGGGATTTCAACAAAAGTTCAAGTTCAAACAAAAAGTTTGAACAAAGCGCGGCCGGCCCGACTACAGTATGTCAAGCACGGAGAAACTCTGATTACAACACACACAGAGGGTGTTCATTCTCTGCTCAGGTAGACATTACTCCTCTATATCTATAGCAAGTAGTTGTTTGATGCTATATTAATGCTCTCAATATCAAATTAAGCACTTTTAATTATTGCATATTTTAATGAGTTTGCCTACCCAATTGTAAACATGAAGCTTATGCGTAAATTCAGTCAGGAAGACTAGGGGTGCAATCTCATTCATTCTCATTCATTCTGGGTCACTCTCTCATGGGCTATTACTATGTCAGCTGATTATGGGCGTCTCTCTTTTCAGTGACCAATCAGAGCTTGCCATATCTCCCTGAACCAATCACATTGTTGCTGTCAAAAGTTTAAAAACCGTTCTCCTCTATGCTGTTTCAGTGTCAGTATCAGCACAAACCGATGCGACCCTCCACCACCCCATCACCTCCAGATTCATCCAATCAGAGCAATCCTGCTCCACTTCATTCATCGGATCCGCATCAATCTTCACTACCACCATCACCAGTGTCTAGACCCGGGGGAATAATCCTAAATCCTACTACGGCATCACTTCCCCCTTATCATGTCACATCGGGTATAAATCGCCAAAGACTGTTACTATTCATAATTCGTGCACTTTGTAATAAATCATCATTCAATTCATATGAGTCTCTCCTGATTGAAATGTAGTGAATTATTGTGAAGGAAAATCAGGCTTCGTTTTAGCCCACAGTCCATAAATAGCTATTGATATTTAAAACCTATTCCTGACTGATCAGAACTAAGAATCATGTGCTTTCAAGCACTTTCAGTGGACTTTTTAATGCTTAATAATCCTTAAGTTGCTGCCAACGGTGTTTTCTGAAGAAGCCCGTCTAATGAAGATGAGGATGTTGCCTGCCTGAGCAATAAATGCAATTTAATTTTGTCATCAATTATTTTGCTAATATTTGTCAAACACTGAAGACGATTCTCAGCTCTCTACTCGGCAGGACACAACCTCTCAGCTGACCCTGCACACACACATTCATATAGAGCATGTTGGGGCAGGACTGATACAGACAGACAGGCACGTTTCTCTATCATCATGCTCGCAAAAATGTATATAAAAAAGTAGCCGGCTGGACGCAAATGAGTAGTCGGAACGTTTGGCCGGCTGCCGGCGCTTGTGGAAAGATCTGTTGTTTGATTTATGTTGACTGAAGTTATAAAAGGAACAAATGAACTTTTCTCAGATCAGCTTGGTTGGCTCGGATACTGCTGAACCTACGCAATGCATCCCCTCATTCAGCTTTCACAGGGATGGATTGTGAGATGGATGGAAAAAACGGCAGTGAAGAGGATAATAGATGGAGAGGGAGATTGAGAGAATGATGCAGGGAAGAAGAAAATAAGATTTCCCCACTTGGGAGATGAAGTGAGAAAGTGATCTTCTCCCTCATTTAAAACCCCTTTCAAATGGCTCCTCATAGATATGCAAACGCTTATAGCCACACACATAAATAACCAAAACCCCACCACTAAACACACACACAAACACACACACACACACACACACACACACACACACACACACACACACACACACACACACACACACACACACACACACACACAGGCTAATACAGCCGTCCTCGCCCATCAAATATTTATTGAAATATGAACCCCCCGTGGCCGCTTTTCCAAACAGATCTACCATAACAAGCCTTCCTCATCAATGAGGCTATTCATCTCCACTTAAACATGTCTTCATTTGCCTGATGATGGACAGTAATGACTTTCTATAATACCCACGGCACTATGGCAATATTATCCTCTCTCTTCATCTGCCAAAACACTGTCTCTCTGTCTCTTTCTCTCTCCTGCATGTCAACAGTCATCGCCACAGATCTGTCACTGATTCACCCATTACCTCCTCCACTATATAGCGGGGGGGGCTGCTCAGTATTCAGGAAGAGAAAGAAATAGGTTATGCTTCGAATCTTGTTTTAAACTAGTTTTTACTAGACAGTTGGGGTGTAATTGGCCAAGAAGTCACATTATAAGTTAGAGCATCATCTCTAAAGTTGGCAAAAGGCTTTGCTGTTAAGAGTTGAATTGCCTTTTTTCTCATTTGTCAATCTCATCATAAGATTAATGGCTAAAACATTCATTAAGGCACTTTAAAAGACTGTGACTGGTGAGTTTATGTTTATTACTTGCACTAAACTGATTCACTTTAATATTCAATTTAAAGTCCACACAGAAGGACTCAAGCTGGCCAGCGGGTTCGAATTTACTTTATAGTAATGGGTCACCTCTAAAAGAAAAGAGCCCTGGACACTTTATTTTAATAAAAATTAACCATAGACTGTAGATAAGAAGAGGACATAATCACCGTGACATCCCCCATTGGTTAGTGGACTGCCATTTGAAGCCTTAAGTTTGGCATTTTGGCCGTCCCCATCTTGGTTTCTGGCCATCGCCATCTTGGTTTTTGGCCATCGCAATCTTGGCTTTTTACAACCAGAAGTGACACGAGAGGGTGACGCTAAGTAAAACCGAACGCTGAATAAGACATTTTCAGGTAACCAAAAAGGTTATAATTAACTTTCATGATATGAAAACACACTGTGAAAGGGTTAGAGTTGTAAGACAAAAATACGGACTACTCCCAGACCAGACAACGCCGTGGTAGCAACCTGTCAATCACAAGGTAGCCACGCCCTAAAACATCCCCTGCTTTATGGTCTATTTGACTCTAAATGGGACCATAATTTACTAAATGAACATCATGCTGTATTGAAGAAGACTTGAAACTAGCGATTGAGACCATAAACTCATGTTTACAATGTTTACTGAGGTAATAAATCAAGAGAGAAGTAGGCTCATTTTCTCATAGACTTCTATACAATCAGACTTCTTTTAGCATCCAGAGGAGTCGCCCCCTGCTGGCTGTTAGAAAGAATGTAAATTTAAGGCACTTCCACATTGGCTTCACTTTTCAGAACTGGAGTGTCCCACTGAAACTAACACATAACAGAAATAATTCCCTACTTGGCTGCCTTTGTAAGTATGGAAAATATTGGCCAGTGTTTTATTTCTGGGTGTACTTTTCCTTTAATTATTTTGTGGATGCCCTCCAGAGGGATTGGTTTCACTTTTGTGGCTAATTTGAAAATGAACACTGAATTGCTATTTACGATACGAGAAAAACAGTTATGAGCCACAAGAGACCGCCTGACACACTTCTCCGTCGAGTGTAAAACCGTCCCTGTGTGTGTGTGTGTGTGTGTGTGTGTGTGCGTGCGTGTGCGTGTGCGTGTGTGTGTGTATCAGAGAGAGTGAATGAGACGGGGGTAAAAGAGGACAAAGCAGGAGTGCATGAAGGCCACCTGAGCTCCAGATAATGTAGGTTACAATGTTACAGTAATCACCCAAATTCTGGCACACACCTCGCTCTGTCTATGGTGACACTTCACACTTCACGGAGACAGCAGCAGTTACCGCCTCACGTTTATTTCACCACCGTCCTCATAATTCAACTTACTACTGTTTGAATCTCCCTCTATGTCACCGTCTTTCTGTCTGTCTCTGCCTCTGCAAGTAATTCTTAGCCGTGTTTTCATTCAATTGTCAAGCGAATTTTAAGCAAACTTCTTAAATGGTGCAAAAAAACAAAAACAAATTAGGCGCGTTTTTCATCAATTAGTTTGGAGCGAATAAACTTGGGTACAGCGTAGCTTGGTCAGAAGTTAGAACTATATGTAGATACAGTAGGTGGCTGTGTCCGTCCTGTCTGTGTCATGTGTACTGTAGAAAATCACTTGCCGACATTCAAATTGTATCGACTACACTTGGTTTTGGCTACAAAAACTGAAGACATGCAGTTTTGCAAATAATTCAAAAGCATATACTGACACTGCATTACATGTAAGCATGTGTGCCTCCCTCTCCTCCTCTATCACAGGTCAACAATCTCCCATCCGCTCACCTTCTTTTTACCTCCCACTAGCATGCAATCATGTTTTAAACATGAAAACTCTCTGCAACCGGTCCACTGTGTACATCCATATCACATATTCAACTCTGAAGGTCAATCAAGGTGCCTGATTTATGCAGCAGTTTGGAAAAAAGCTCCTTTGCTTTTTGTCTCATAGCTGCTGCTGACTTGTGTTTTCTTCGTGTTCTCCTCTAAACATCTTCAACCTCATATTTATTCAACTCTTCTGCACATCTTTGCTGAGTTTACATCACCAGAGGGAAAAATGGGTCAAGAAGAAGAAACATATAGTAGAAAGTCATTAAATTCTATAGACTTGAGATTGCATAGCTGTAATTTGGGGGTGGAGAGAATCGGACATAGATATTCATAATCAGTAATAACAAGTTGTATTAATATATTTGCATAAAATATTCTATTGCTGAAAAGGCCGCAATACTAATGACTTCACATGAGAGGAAAAGAGAGCCATCTGTAGATAATCATCACGCTGTGTGGACTAATTATCTCTCCATATCTAATTGACTGAGTAATTAAGAGAGGGAGATAGTTGAAAAAAACAACAACTTAAAAGCCGAGAGATCTGCTGAGATATCAACTATGAGATGCTTTACTCACCCCATTCAATGAAATTTAGATGAGGGAAGAGAAAATTCTGTAACCTCTGATGAAATGTCACAACTGTCAAGTCAAGATGTGTGAGCTTTAGTGCAAATACGCCGGCCAGACGGAAAATTGTAAAAAAAGAAGAAGGGAAGAAAAAGAACCTGAGACGCAGAAAAGACAGAGCAAGCAAGACGCTGATAAACTGCAGCAGGGAGCCACAGATCACAAAAAACACACTTGTTCCAGAAGGAAACTGCTGCTGAGTTTGTATATATGGTGATTAATGATGTACCAATTAAAATAAAGATTTAATTATAATTAGGGATGAAAAATGAAGGTGATTAAGTTGCCTTCAGAAAAAAAACCAAACGGACAGATAGATAGCAGCTGTGGATGCTATCCTCTTGGTCTAGGAAACTGATTTACTGACATTGTGGCTGTAAAATAATGTTTGATGAATGTTTTCAGCAAAATCATTATAGTATGAGATTCAAAAAGCTGATGTGTTACTATGGCAACGGTGTCGCATGGATGAACCTTCTAAAACCAGCTAAAGACCAATCAGCTGCTGCCTCCCTTTCCAGGTCTAATATACCTGTCGCTACCCAGAAAAACAATCATTTACTGGGCAACAGTGAGACAGAAGCTACATCAGGTCAATCTAACATGAACCATGTATCTACAGTACCATAGCAGAACAATGATTTTGCTGGCGATGCATTTCTAGCGACGCATCTTTTCATGAGATTTGTTGACAGTATGAAAAATATAGAATAACTCCACTCGTACCTTTAGTTCTCCAAGCGAAAACAAACCAACACACAGGAAGTTTTCCACTATGCTATCCCATGTGGTGTAATATCCTATAGGCTGTAGCTCCAGAGCACATGCATTCACCTTTTGCCCACTGCTTCAAAGCCATAAAGTTCCATAGAAAAACAAATGAATGCTAAAATCACAACCATCATTCTTGAAAAGTCTCTTCTGAAAACAATCTTTATATGTGCGTGTGGTTGTGTAAATGTGCCTACGCAGTTATGCAGGCATGCATGCATAAATGCATGAATGCATTTGTGTATATGGTGGGTGCACATGCTCATCATGCATCTGCACCTGCTTGCATGTTGTGCCTGTCAGTGTCTGTACCTGTGCGTCCGTCTGAGCTAAACTGCTTCTATGAACTAAGGAGCAATCTCAGCAGTGGGGCTATTTCATGCCTATCAAGCGCTGAGCTCTGAGTAGGTGGGGGGGTGGTGAAGAAGTGGGGGGGGGCAGCTTTCAAAGCCTACATCCAGGCCAAGTAATGCAGCAGCCTGTGTATGGGAGTAATATAAAAGCTGTCACCTAGCAAGCGAGGCGAGATAACACCGCCAATGGGACCAGTAGGGAAGCACACTTTCAGCCAATCACTCTTTTGACACCTTCACAGTTGCAGCTGCAACTTATACTGTGACAAGAGCAGTAATTGTGAGTGTGGAAAGATTTGTGGTGGTGCCTGCGTGCACACTTGTGCTTTTGATTCGGCACTGGATCATGCAAACATGCATTGCTGCACAGTATTTGTACCCTTGGTGTATGCAGCTAGTGAATGGCTGAATGCAGCGTGTAGAAATTAAATGTATTATATTTAATATTATAACACCTGTGTTGAGAGATCAACACCTCCTGCTATAACCATGACACAATAAACCTCCAGACAGAAATAGAAAGACATGGAGAACATGACGCTCATGTGCAAACTCTTTCATCTACCTCTTGGCTTTTTGCAACCTACTAATGCAACTCTTCAACAAACCACACATCTATAGAATATTTGTATTTAAACACACAGAACCTATGTAAATATAAATACAGAGTGTACATATTACCTATGTCATATATTAATTAGGGATGTCAATTGATTAAAATATTTAATCGCAATTAATTGCATGATTGTACAAGATTAATCGCGATTAATCCCAAATTAATGGCACATTTTTTTATCTGTTCAAAATGTACCTTAAAGGGAGATTTGTCAATTATTTAATACTCTTATCAACATGGGAGTGGGCAAATATGTTTGCTTTAGGCAAATGTATGAATATATTTATTATTGGAAATCAATTAACAACACAAAACAATGACAAATATTGTCCAGAAACCCTCACAGGTACTGCATTTAGCATAAAGTTGACTTGCCCTGCATGTGATTATCATAAAGTGATTATGTCTGTAAAGGGGAGACTCGTGGGTACCCGTAGAACCCATTTGCATTCACATAGTACACATACTTTCCAGTATCTTCACTCTAGCTTTAAAACTGAGCCCGCTACAACCTAACAATCGCAAGTTGTGTTAATGCGTTAAAGAAATTAGTGGGGAATTTGCTTTAACACGTTATCGCCCCGACAGCCCTTATAAAGAATATCTTAGTTTCTTAGCATTCATGAACTCCAGGTCTGATGAGGGGTTGACTCACAGGAGCTTAACTTTTACTGCACATTGCAGAACAAGATAATCATTTATCTTAAAACCCAATGTTATGTCTCAGTTTTTTAGAGAGATTGATGAGAGAACTGCAAGTTTATTCAACAGAGGCTAACATGGACATGAGGAATGACTTCTGCTCTCTCTATAGGGAAATAATAAAGAACCTGCACTGTACTATATTGCAACCCCCACAGTAAAAACATACCGCCGGGAGCCATAACAGATTATTATGTACGGGAGCTACTTCCATCCTTTCAGGTTTGTTAGAACAGGATTGCTGTCCTGGCGGTCCCCTTGTTATGTAAAATACACACATACCTCTTGATTTTTTTCTCCTGAGGCAAATCTGCATTAAGTTACCTACTCAAAATGCAAATTACCCACAATTAGCTTCACGCTCACAGAGACAAGCTAGAGATGTATTTCTACATGTGTAACGGTGTTCTTCGTCAGTGTAAAGGCACTGATGAGAGGCTGAGTGGATGTTAAAATGTGTGTTTAAGACAATTCAAACACAATCGTGTATGCATGTACGTAGACACACCAGGAATTGTGTGCACCGTTGAGTAGTTACGGAAGGACACAACCAAGCACAACCCCATATGTGCCTGCAGTGACTCAGAGTGGCTGCGTGGGCAAAAGATCCTCACATTTCAGGCCTGAATCATTCTGCCAAAGTCTCTGATCTATTTGTTGTCAAGTGGCCTCGCTGTTCAGCAACAGAGACTAACTGGTTTCCAAAGCTATGTAAAGCCGGTACATCTGAGAAAGGACAAGCAAATCCATAACACAGAATCCTTTTTGGCAGACTAATTCCCTTCCTTTCACTATTTATTGTGGCTAAAGAAGCAAGCTGATATCCATCATTAAAACGGTGCCCCAGCTGCCTCTCACACAAATCAATTTTCCTTCAATTTTCAGTATGCTGATAAACTGCTAAACACTGTATACTTGAGGGGCAAAGGATTATGATATTGTTGTGGGGAGCTGCAGCAACTTCAAGTGCAAACTAAGGACAGACTGTGGAGGAAATGCTGACAACGGAGAAGTGGTACAAGAAACGTTTTTCCTCCCAGTTTTGTTTAAAAATAACTTATTTTTGTTGCTGCAGAGTGCTTTTGTTTCTGACAACAGCTGTTGTGTAGAACTCGGTTGAAATCAAAGATATGGAAATCACAGCACTCACAATGGAGTGTGGCTTGAGGGAAACTCTTTAAAAGTCACAGTGGCACAAGCCTAAGGAGAACAAGATTCAGGATTTCTCTTCTGAACTTTGTTAATATTACGAGACACCAGCAGCAAGTGGATCAATCTACATAGGCCCACGCATGCTCAACAAAACGCTGTTTCAGAACATTACGACATTGTTTGGTGTTCTTTATTTGAGGAAGAAGAAAAAAAAATCAATGCATTCTTCATAGTGTGTAAGAACAGCTACTAGCTCCGGTTTAATTTCCCCAAACCTCGACTGTGGACCGAGATGACTCAGAGCCCCGAGGCAAAACAAAACAAATACCAAATGAGATTCTTAGAGGATCCCAGATTCTCCTTCAGCAAAGACTGCACACACACACACACACAAACACACACACACACACACACACACACACACACACACACACACACACACACACACACACACACACACACACACACACACACACACACACACTGCTTGAAGCCCGGACAGATGTAATGCTATCCAGTATTAAGTGTTATGAAATTCTGCACCATAATCGTGATGATATTAAAAATGCCCCTTTGGCTTTCAGCTGTTGAATTGGGCTTGCTTCCCAAAAAGAGGGAGAGAGGAAGGAAGGATGGACGGATGGACAGACAAACAGACCAAACGAACAAAATGATGCTTGATGTCACTAAGCCTCTGGTCTCCAACTGCAGTAAATGTGACACTATTGATCTGATTGATCTAATAACAATACACCGTATTAATTAAAACACTTTACAGATTTAAGCTACACTCAAACAAAAGGGACTCTAACACTACTCCAGCATATATGCAGTTAAATACAGTTTTCTATTTTATTTGGATTATACCAAAATCATCCAATTATCACCTGAAAGTCTTTGACCCGTACAGTACATCCACAACAGTCTGCTCTGATAAAAAACAATTAGTAGACCTCCTCGAAATCTGAAAAACTAATTCACAGAGATGATGTGAAGTTTAATGCCAATGGTAATGTGAGGCCTCAAGGACTAAATATGATTCCAGTTTGTATCATGACGAGTAAGTAGCTTCATGCTGGGGTGACCATCTACTAACAAATCCTGCATTTCGAAGTTCACACGTTCTCAGCATCATTACACGGAAAACCAACCGTCACCATAGACAAAATTTACATTTTCAGAGAAGCATTTTTTTGTTGCTGCTTTTACCATTTTTGTTTTTCAGGAGGTCTTTAGGGTGTTCATAGTGAGGATGTCACAACACCAGAAATTTAGTAGTCAACACCAATACCACAAAGATATATGTGGACAAAGTTTCCCTTCAGGTCTCAGGTAAGAGGTCTGCCCATTTCTCTTGATACATAACTCACTGTGAGTGTTTCTCTCGGTGTGTATAATAGAGGGATGTGCCTATAAAATGCACTACAAATGGATGTGTGCATGCTATACATATTGGTGAGTACTCCAGTGTTATTGACTTCTCAACCTTGCATTTTGCAGTGAGGATTTATACTGATATTTACTGATTCATTTTACTAGGGGAGGACCTGTAATGTAATTTCCCCATGTTACGTGTAAAAGACAATCTTTTATACAGGATGAAGCTCTCAGCAGCCTCGATGGAAGACATGCTGATCTGCACTTCCACTAACACGAGCAGCTGTTAGACAATCTGCTGGATGACAAAAACATGATGTAGTATTACCTTACGTGTCAGGCCACATTAGTCTGTGTTTAACTGTTATTTGTTGGCTCAGTACAAGTAGGTTGTTCTGGATTTTGTACTTTAAAGGCTCTTAAAAATGACAGCCAGATTCACATTGGATTAAAATTAAAGATGCCACTTGCAACATCCACTATGGACTCTAATCCAGTTTAAATAGGGATTAGTGTGTCTTTGCCTGCTAAAGGACGAATAAATAAACTGCTGACTAAAACAACAAACTCTCAATGCTGTGATAATAAATGTAAGAGGACATACAGTGCAGTACACATGTATTATCAGCAGTCCATCTTTACACAGAGAGCTATACGTTCCCATACTCTCAGTCAAACACAATAACACTCACCAGAAGACGCTAGCAGGGAGTAAAGACATCACATTAATACAGACTGAAGGTTAAGTCGTTTACAGTGATGACTTTGCATCGCGCATGATTAAAATGTACAAATTAGGAGGAGAGATGGGGAACAATGCCAGACCGATGGCCGTGAAATAAAACTCAGCAGAATTTTCTGTCAGATGTCCAGAGATTTGTCTGCCCACTATTGCCACCTGAGCAGCATCTCTGTTGTTGTAAAGGGGAACACAAGGTTGATTTCACTGTGTTGAGACTCACTGCTGCGCTGCAGAGAGCCAGCCAGGGACAGAAGGAGGTGGACAAACTGAGACAGCAGCCAACTCAGAGATACTACTGTATCTAAGTGGTCTTGTCACTAGAAGATCGTAGGTTGAAATCCAGAGCTGTGCGAATGTCAAGCGGTGTACAAGATAAAATAAATATTGCCTTCGTCTTTGCAATGACTCCATTTACATTTTTTTTTAAGCAACAGCTGTAGACACCTCATTGAAAATGGACGGATTAAAGGCCTTTACACACCAGGGGTGTTTAATTTTTTCGTGCGATTAATTCATACGTCAATATATTTTTTCGAGCTGTGGTTTTTGTCATAAGTACTTTCACACAGAAGGCAAAACTTATGCAGCAAAAAAGCAACAAGGTCGATTTTTTTTTAGCTTTTGCACGGTGAAAAAGGCATCAACCGATCACATTGTGCGGAACAGACATATTCAAAGCACACACTATAGTGTAAAACACCACGGAGGCTCCATAGTCCGAACCAAGATGGCAAACTTTATTATTCACAAAGGCAGCGCAGACCAGATCCACTCATTCTGTTCTTAACCTTTCACAATAAAAGCCCTATCGGCATATAGGCTACACTGCATAACTGTTTACCAGAGGAAAACTAGAGCAATTTGCTAAAAGGAAACTCAACAAAATAGCTTACAGTTGGTCCTCTGCCTGCGCAAATCTATTCAAATCTTTTATTGAAAAAGTATTGCAACTGTCACAAATTCGCAGCACTATATATGTATAAATAGTTTTGATGCGTAATATTCGCAGGCGTATATTTCGCATTTTCGCGTTGTTTATTCATCACGCTCCTGGTGTGTAAAGGCCTTAATGAGCAATAACAAAAGAGACAGTCGTGATGCTGTTTCTTTACACCTGCTGCATGTTCAACTAATCCTGATGGGTCATTAAACACGCTAATTAAGACTTCAATCAATAAAGGAGGTGTGGACACACACACACACACACACACATCGCATTGAGGTATGTTCTCTCACACACACACACACACACACAGTCACACAGAGAGGACTGCACACACATAATCATACGCAAACTTTTTATCACTCCAATTTCATTTCTTGTTATCACTTGTCACAGTCTCAAAAAATCAGTTGAGTTGGGATCACGAACTAATTATGTTTGAGACAAATCAAATGATAATTCTGCATTTGGCTTGTGCGTCTTTAACTGCACCATTTACTTTCATTAGATTTAAATTGCAAAAGCAATTATCCATATTTGACAACATCACCTGTATAAAATGACTGAAAACAACATTTGAACACATCATGCATGTATAACTTGCTTACAAACTGCATAGTTTTTTGCTTTACTATAGGTATTGTTAGTAATAATTAATTAAAACTATTAATACAATGATTCAAAGTACATTACTGAGTATTTTTCAGTAGCATGGAAAATGTAATCTTTCGAGTTTCTTTCCATTAAACTAAATATATTGAATGAGCGCTGTGGTGACATTGTCATGTACATACACAGAGCACTCATAACATCACAAGTCTATTAGGAATTGTTCGGTGCACAGGCTACTATCATGCCATTTCATAGGGATTAGTTTGCATTGTGAGTCCGAGATTAATAGCGAGAGATACAATCAAACCACCTGACATTACGTCCCATTAAAGTGGTCTAATAATTTATGCAGCCTATACCAGGGAGACAATGTTGATCCAATGACTATCTGACAATGAGACCAGGCTTCTAATTAATTATGTATATAGATAAGCATTTCTTTCATCTACTGGGTCATGGCCGTTACATTACAGAAGCACAATTTCCAGCAAGTCATACACGAATGGATTGGAGAGTCCACCAGGAACGGCTCAGTGAAGCACTGAGTAATTAACATTCAATAAGGGAAAAGATGTCATGGGTGAAAAGGAAACACAGTGCAGAGAATATTAAAGACAACTGATAAGTGCTGATGGCACTGTGCTACTTAAAAGAAGAAAACAAGTATTTTGGTAGTGTAGTGTTGCGATTCGAGAGACGAACGTCACGTTGGCCGATCTTCATTAGCATAAAGTTGAGGTCTAGGCTACTTTACGCAAATCAGGGGCGACCGGCGTGACTCGCCGCCTCTGGAAACTCCCGAAAACTTTTAAACTAACCGTTGTCGGTCTAAAATGAAGACAGATTCAGCAAATGCATGGCTTATTTCTTGCCTAAAATGTTTTCAGAAACACATTTCGGTAAACTATTTTGGTAATACGCAAGAAGAAAGTTCCCAAACAAGCCGCCATGTTGGTTCTGGTTTGAAAGCTGGGAGCAGCAGCCTAGTGCCTATAGTGCCCAATGGCAGCCCATCAAGCGTCCAATGCCGGGGAGTGACGCGACCCCTTGCGTCCAAAAACGCCTCTGTGGACACATTGCATTAGAGTCATGTTATGCTCGATCAGACCAAGTAGTATTAGTATTGTTATAGCTGTTCTAAACGGCCACACTGAAAGGGGGAGTGAGCGGGCAAACATCATAGCGAGGGGGGGTGTTGCACTCAGTTGTTCACATAAAAAATGACAGAAATAATTATGTAACAAATAATAACAGAGAGCGTAATACTGAGAAGTTCAAACCACTTTTCACCTAAAAGTTAGATGAGTCAACCTTTCATTCTGGTTTAAGAACAGTGAATTCGGTCCATGTGGCTTTAGAAAAGCATGATGTCTTCACTCATTGCCGTAATTTACCTTCACTGGTGTTCATACAACTCATGAATGCATGAAGAAATAGCCTAATATGAGTATCAGTTCAGATTGTGTGCTGCCTTCAGTTCACCTCATAATGTTCTGCTGCCTATAAACATCAGCATCTATCTCCTTCTAGCTGGAGAAACATATGGCAATAAATAACATTCTCTTAAAAACATGTTTTATGGTCGTTTCCTCTTCTTGGTACAATAATATTCTCCCTCGTAATAAATCAAACAGAGTTGGTTGCGTGGAGAGAGGCTCACATTTTGAAGCAGCTGCAATTTGTTATTACTTTATCCTGTTCAAACTAAAAGACTCCAAAATTGAGCTGCATGGCTCCAAATGTTTGATGTGAGTGTGCTCTTAAAGTATAATTGGTTATATAAATACCTGACTTAGACAGAAAGAACTATGCTGAAGGAAATAAGTGTTGTATCTTGCAGCATGGATTGTAATTAATTAGATCTCCACTTCCTCTCAATACTTTCCCAGAAAAACAAATATAAATAATCATGTTGGTCTTATTAAATAAATAATAACAACCTCATTTAAGACTTCCCCAAAGACACACTGACACTGTTGCTGCTGAAGCTTCGCACACACAAGCAGTTTACGTCAAGGTTTTGCTCAGATTAAAGGAGAACGTACTCAGTGTGATAGGCTGTGATATCGTTTAGGGGCCTTTCATCACGTGTAAAGCTGTAACTAAACGGGAACGACTTTGACACACTCTGAAACTATTCCAATAACTCATATTTGTAGATGTGCATACACAAACCTTAGCAAAAAAATAGGGATGCAAGCACATTAGCAGACAGAATTTAGTGAGACAAACACTTCTTTTTAGAAGCATAAACACATGCTTCCTACACAACATAGTAGTACTGATAAACACACATATTCACACACCCTAAGTGCAGAGATTGAATTAAATTTACTCATGGGATGCAGAGAAAAGTCGGAGCCAGCAGATTTTATGGCCATCAGAGTGCATGTTTGGGGGCTGCAGTGTGTGGGACACAATCGATAAATCCTACAAAACAGCAGACCACAAACGCTCCGATGGTTTCACACTAAATTACCGCTTCAGAGACTGCACACAAACACACACACAAACACACACCATGAACATGGATACAGGTACAGATACACACATGCACCCGGACAAAAAAGATACCACGCACAGTTAAAATGAACTGCTTAATAAATGTCATAAACCTGCTGTGGACCATAAAAAGTCTAATATACAAGCCAGGGCTCCTCCAAGGGAGAGTCAAGCCCTGCTGAATCTCCAGCATATTATTATTACTTATTGTCGTTTTATGGTTGTTATCACTGTATTGTTTTATAGTGCTAATAAATGACACTGAAAAAAGCAAAAATATAATTTCTTTTTAAGGTGGGTTTTTCAATATATCATATAGAAATAATGTGATGTATAAAATGTCCTGTCAGGGGCGAATTAAGGCTCTGTAAAGCAGTGTTGACTACTAAGAGACATTGAGAGAAAGAGAGAGTTTCTGTTTTTCATGAACGAACAAGCAGCTGCAGCCTTTGAAAGAGCAGAGGGAGGCAGAGTTCACACTCTTGCAGTCTTTTTACACATAAAAGGAAAGTGTTTTTTTATGTTGGACAATGTTTTTATGCTTCTTCTACCCTGGTATTGTTTTTTTCTGCCGCATAATGCCTTCTTTGTTTGTTTGTTTGTCTACTGTGTTTATCTTCTGAAAAAAAAAGCTCAAAGAACAGAACAAGATTTGGGATGTTTTTAATGTATTACATGTGTTGGTATGATCTACTTTTAATTCATAATACTGTATGTTTCAATAGTACAAGGTGACTGTTTGACATTTAGACTGCACCACCAATCACAGCAGCTAAATCCAGCCCCAGCCTCCTGCCTGCTGCTGTGTGACAACTAAATCCCTTCAGGGATCAACAAATGTCTCCAGCTCTTTGATTCAATTGTAAGCTATATAAAGGTTAATGAAACAAAGTCACAAATCTTGAATTAATTGTAACAAGATGACCTTTGCTGAGCCACAATGGGATTTAGAATACATTTGTAGGTTTAGCAATCCAAACAAAACACTTTCCAATGCATGCATGTGGAACCACCGACTCTACTCTTATGCAGCTTTTGCTTCTCCTATAGATCCACTCTGATGGCTCTGAACAGCACTTGGAGAGAAACAGATGTAGCTAGTAGTCAGTCCAGCTGTGGATTAGTTCATGTACATTATAAGCAGTGAACATTGCTTGATCACTCCAAGCTGCGTTATTCACAACACAGCATCATTGCTGCTCGACCATGCACCACACTGCAGCATCCCCGACTCTCTGTCCACCTATATGGTTTATATGCTGTATATGCTGTCACCTTAAAAGAGTCTCTCCTTCTCCCGCTTGTTTGAACTCTTTCCAGGAAATGTCCATCGCAGAAATATTCTTTCTTTTTCACTCTTTTATGTTTAAGCTCCCTTAAAGGAGATGAGAAGAAGACAGGACTAAAAGGAACAGAAGACTCTTTTACACACTATCAAAAGAAAAGCACGCCATCTGCCTGGACCTATCAGCTTCATCATCAGCACAGATCCTGATCTAGAGAAACATGCTCAGGTTTCATTATCACAGCAAGTCATGATCTCCGGTATAGGGGTTTAGAATTGCGGGGTGCTTTCAGTTTATGTTTGAAATTTGAGTTGTACACCTGAGAAGTGAGGACATTTTCACAAAGTAAGAGCAATTCAGCATTCGGCCTTCTGGATTTGGCCACTTATGGTCGTATCCATTATCCCATCAAACTGAATGACATATTCCTGCTTGAGAATACCTCTCTTTATGCTGAAGCTGTTAATTTTCTGGGCTATTGTATTACTGCCACACTGCACTGTGGTTAGGTCCAGTTCTCCACAGAAGTTACTGTAACTAATTTGCTGATGATTCACCTGGTCTCCAGCCCAGTCGCACGGAAAGACGTGTGAATGACACGATAATGCGCAGGGCGATAGCATGTAATAAGAACTTGCTTTAGGCGTGTCATTTTCACGCCATGTAGTCTGTACTGACTGGATTGTAATGACATAGAATAAAAGGGAAGAAAGACCACTAATGGCGGGTGGGAGGGAGGGGAGGTGGATGGGTCCAAGAAACACAGGACGTTCAATCAGTGTTTTGTAGTGACGTTTGTCATGTGTGTTCCGTACTGACATTACAATGTTTCTGTACGCATTTTACTTAATTTAAAGCTAACCGTGATGTTTGTCTGAAACTTAATTTTGTTGCCTAAACCTAAGTGAGTGGTTTTGTTGCCCTCTGCTGATACTGCACCTTCATACACGTGTGTAATATTCACGCCTCGGCGAGGCAAAACATGACTCTGACACGGTCTATTACACGCTGATACTGTGTTGTGGTGTCAGCCAAAGTGCACTGACTCTTTCTTCATATACACACTATTAGCAACTATCATTTAGTTTGTTATTTTTCTTTTCTTTTCACTCGTTCACGTTCATAAAACAGGTGATAGTCGTTAACATGCAGTTTTAAAGGATACAAGAATAGACGTGTTGCCTTTGTCCTAGTTTTATTTTCTATTAATAGGCTACTGTCATCAATTTAACTTGAACATGTCTAAAAAGTGGAGTAATATTCTAGTTATGCTGCACATTATCATCATTTATCAAAAATATATCAGGTCAACAGCTTTGTCTTGTGCGACAAGATTACACAGCGGATCTCACTTTTTATTGCTTCTTAGCTGAAATGCATTATTTCAACCTCTCCCATTGTGCCGGACTGCACCTGCTGCGTCCCAGACACACTGTGTAAAGGGTTAATGACAGGCAGGTAGTGAACGTGGTTCGGTCAGAGATATGGGCATTAATGTACTCAAAGTAAAGATTAGGTGACATTCGTCCTGAGTGTGTTTGTGTTTGCCAGCTGTTTATGTAATAGGTTTATCAGATT
Organism: Sebastiscus tertius; assembly: GCA_916701665.1. NCBI lineage: Eukaryota > Metazoa > Chordata > Actinopteri > Perciformes > Sebastidae > Sebastiscus > Sebastiscus tertius. Next base: position 78,463 of record CAKAOH010040992.1, read on the forward strand.
CTCCAGGAGTGAATGTGATAAATTAGGCTTCAGTTAAAAAGTGCTTGCTAAGTGATATAAACAGATTCATGCTGTGCTGGCTGGCTAAGCTATAATGAGCCCAAAAACATCTTTCTCACAAGCAAAATCACGTAATTAAAAATGCAATCTTTATTGGGTCTCTGTTGACCTCTTTGCTTCTTTAGTTCCTTTCTCGCTCTCATCCAAAAATGTGAGCAATTTCTAAATTATCCTGTAGCTCCAACAACATCACTACCATACACACACACCAACACACATTGCACCTTGCAGCACACACTCACACATCGCCCCATGCTCGTAGCAGTGGGGAACAGGAAGAAAGGGAATGGGGATAATTACAGGAGCAGGAGAAAGGAAAGGGGTCATTCACTGAAGCTGCAATTAGCAAAGTGCCCGAGTGTTGCCACGCCGCTCCCCCGTTGGGACGATAAAGATCTATTCTATTCTTGTCTATTTACAATAAAAATGTAATGCTGGAAAATGTAATCGCTGCCTGGATCTTTGGCAATGTCTTTTCAAGTGTAGGGAGTGCTACATTTTTATACCAAGTGGCATGGAGGTGGTTGGGGTGGAGGACAAAGCGCAGGACTAGTAGCTAAATTAGACTCCTAAACGTCATCACGCCGACTCGTCCGCCTTTAAAGCCTTGTTGTGTATACTCGCGCCCATGCGACCGTGGCGTAGTTCGTTTATAGCATAACATCAGCTTTTTACTTCTGACGATTGCATTCATACTTCAAAAATCATAAAAGTGGTGTTCATTTGTGAAGATTATCTTGCTAAACAAAATGTGTACGTATCATAAACGTTTGTTTGACGTAGAGCTTATTTTCTGCAATAATCCAAAAGCCAATGGGATTTTTCCATTGGCTTTTTGTTGAGGGAACCAGGGTGATGCTATACAAAAATACAGAGATATAAAGGACACAGGAGACAAGGCCACAAGTAAGTGATAGCTAATAATCCCCTACAGTATGGGGTTAAGAGTTTGCAAATGTAAGCTGAATCCACAAGCAGCCACTAAAGTGATGCCAAGACAGGTGAAATATGAGCCTTATGCTTCTCATTACAGTAATGAGTTTATGAAGTTATTACATCTACCTTGCCAGCGTTCTTATCAGTCTGTCTGTTCACGTCTATAGCCAAGATTCAGTTTACACGATTAACACAGTTCAGTTTTCTTCATTAATGACAGATGAAAGTTTTCTGTATGGGAATCAGTGAGAATAATATCCCCATTGTCCTAAGATTAGGAGATATAACAGACAGTTTAACCCACTACCTTTAATGGACAGGTACTAAGAAGTACTTTATGAGGATGTTGGCTGTGTTACAGGAGGTTTAAAATTACAACTGCTTCCTAAGCACTGCATGAGGATTAGTAGATCAGTGAACATAAAAAGGTCAAGGCTCTTACAGGAAGATTTGACGTTGACACAGATTAAAAACCAGATGTGAAAAAAGTGGAGAAGGAAAACAAATCCATTTTAGCCTTATTAAAGAATTAGCTGAGGGACTTTATCTCACCATCTCCTCTCTTACCTCCCTCCATTCTTCACTTCATCTGATCCCCTTTCCCTCGTCATCACACCCTGTCTTTTTCACTCACGTACAAACACACACTCAATCTCCCTTTAATTCATCTGCGCTCCCCTCAAGACTCACGCTTATCGATCTGGATACTGTGAAAGAGCGTGTGTTTACAGGGTGTGTTCACATGTTGTGTGTTTGCAAAGGCATGTGATTATATGATCATCTGATGTGTGTGTGTATGAGTGTGATTACGCCTGAGTGTGTGTGTGTGTGTGTGTGTGTGTGTGTGTGAGAGAGATGGACACAACAGAAAGAAAAGACTGAGCAAGTGAGAAAACTGTAAAAACATCACAGATCTCAGCTTTAAAAGATCACACATAAGCTGTTCTCACCAGCACAGTAATCACAACTTACTGGATGTACGTCTTCAGAACATAAAATAGTAAACTATCCAGCTTTATCTCAATACCACATTGTAGAACCACAGTTTGCACAAACCAAAACCACAACAGAGCCACAAAACCTTCACCAAGTTACATCTAACAAACACATTAGGCAAACCCACACGACTGCAGCTTTTGCACTCATTCACATCTCCATGGAGACGGAAGTCAATTATATGGCCTTAATATGGATACAAACACATGCACACACACACACAGACACACACACAAAGAGTGCCTCTTCCCCCACACCACCACTACATTTGCTAACAGAGTGAGAGAACATACGTTTATTGCACCTCATCAGCGTGCATACATTAAATGTTTTGTCACCTTCTAATGCAAGGTGTAGGCCGCCATGTCGTCCAATACAAATTGCAGGTTAAAGCTCCTTCCTCTTTCAAGGATAGACAACCAACCAGCCAGTAGGAGTTGCTAATGCAGTGACCAGTACATGCTTACTGTGTCAGCTTCCTCCATCACAAACATTGAGCAGTCGCCACTGAACCCAAGTCTCTCAGATGTTTATTCAAAGTGGGACATTTTTGTGACAACTAAAGACATGAATTCACTCTGTGTATTTGAAGGCGTGTGAATGACACGATAATGCCAGCCCAGTCGCACAGAAAATTGTGAAATAGTCACGGAATTTGATGTACTGATTCATGTACATAGACACGAAAGTCAACGTTTTTTGTGATGGTCAGCACGAATCATTTCATATGTAATCCATGTAATTGTGAACTCGGGGTGGATGGGCGCGATCTTTTCCTAAACCTAACTAAGTAGTTGTTTTCAAATAACTTCCGTACTTAAGTTACGGCACTTCCGGTGTTATTTAAACCCAAACCGTGATCTTTTCCTAAGCCTAACTAAGTTGTTTGTTGCCTAAGCCAAACCAAGTCGATCTATTAGTAAACCTAACTGAGTGGCTGGACTGTGGAGCAGAAATTGACACGTGTCACATGTTGCTGGACATTCGTAGGAAAAAGCATGAAAAATATACATGTTGAAAGTCGTGCTAAGCGTCACGAAAAAAAAGGGAAATTTGTTTCTATATACACAAATCAAATAGATTCAATTTCGTGACTATTTTGTTGATAATGCGCAAGGCAAAAGCGTGTAATAAGAACGACCTTCTTGCTTTTGGTGTGTCATTTTCATGCCACATAGTCTGTACTGACTACAATGTAAATGCATCTGTGTGAATATGCCACGCTCAGAGCTAGTGACGTAGAATAAAAAAGGGAGATAGACCGCTAATGGTGGGCAGGAGGTCAGGTGGATGGGTCCAACAAACACAGGACTTCCAACCAGGAGACCAGTGTTTTGTTTTGCTAGTTACGTTAGTGACATTTGTCACGTGTTTTGTAGTGATGTTTGGGACGTGTTTGATAATGCAATCACATGGATTAAGACAAACAAAAGATAATAAACCTCAACAGTGGAGAAACAGAAACATTTTATATTTTTGCTTGAAAATGACTAACGATTAGTCAATTACCAAAATCGTTTTAATATTTTTCTGTTTACTAGTAATCATTTGATTGACAATTTCAGCTCTACCTCACAGAGAAACCTTGTATGACAAGGTGTGTTTGTATGTTTCAGTGAGCCAAATATAAAAGCCTTACCTGCTCACTCAATTCATCAGCTGAATGCGTAAAATGTAAATGTGTGTAGGTGTTATAATGCTTGCATTTGATGTATTTGCGCATGCAGTATGTGTATGTAAAAGTCAGCCCACCATGCAGAAAACATGACATCAGCCTCGGGGGCACAGTTAGGTGATTTTGATTACGACATGGATCAAAGGCAGCGAGCAGACACCTCGCACACAGTAACACCTATTCCTCACAGCGTTTAGTATGCCACTGCTGTCTTCGCAGGGTGGAACGGGGGAGGAAAAGTGAGAGGAAGAGGGAGGGAGAAGAATTTTAAAAAAGAAAGACAGAAATACAGAAAAAAAGAGACTGAAGGGTTGTAATCTGAGGAAGGAAGAAGGAAGCAAATTGAAAAAGGACATCTGTGAGGGACGGAAGTGTGCGTGCGTGAGTCATGCTTCATACGGACACTGAGGAATGAGCAATTCACATGCACAAACTACATACAGTATACTCACATATTCTTGTGCGTATAGCCGCGCAAATAGTGACCAGATTACTGAGGATGGATTCGCTCCAAATCAGTAAAAAATGAATAGACTAATTAACAATACTTCTGACAACTTCTATCATCTCTCCATCATCTTTTTACATCTCTCTAAACCCTTTCTGTTCAACACTCTGACAGTAATTCAATGTAATCCCACTGTCATCTCATCAGCAAAATCTCTACACTGTTAAACAATGGTGTGGAAGAGAGAACCAGATCAGTAGCTGGCAGTAACATCTTCATTAAGCTGGATGTTGTTAATATTTTGGTTGCAATATGCCAGGGATCAAAGCACAGTTATGTTGAATTACAACGCAGTGAAGTGCTCAGAGGTTGTTATGATCTTTGATTTCTCGCAGTCACACCTACTGTATATTTCAACAGGGTGATCAGAACAAAGAGCTTTAGACGTTTCCAAGGATTTATGAAGAGACAGCCTCAAGATATGTGAAAGAAAACTCTAAGATGAACAGAGTGAAAGCTGTATCTTATTAGATTAAACAGATGTTGACAAATTGCATAAATTGCAGTTGAAAAAAAGGTAATAAATCTCAATATATCTTATTGCAATACTCAGCATGTTGCAAATGTTTAAAATCGCAATATATCACGACTTAAGTATCCTGATAATATCGTATCATAGGGCCTCTGGTGATTCCCACCGCTACTGAACAGAGAAGAGTCAGCTACAAATACAAAGGGCCCACAAAGCACTTTTTCTGACTAGTGGTTAAAATGAGAAATGACAATGTAGCTCCTTCCATTAACTTACCTACAAAAGATTATAACGAGAGAAAACTCCTGGTTGAAACTGATTTACGAGCAGCAGCAGCTGCACAAATAGCTTCTGTATACCAGCTGCACTGCTATTCACACTTCTTGTTCCTTTTGTTGGCCAGCAGGAACATTCACAGTGGATCCTTGTAAATCTGGTAAAAGAGCTGTCAGGAGAGCTATATAGTGTGAAAGAGACAGGAGCCCTGCGGATATCAGTTGTTGTAGAGACAGCAGCAGTCTGTCTGATGATGGGCCTGTAGTTCCAACACTGTTAGGATGTGGAGATTTTTAGCTGGAAGCAATGAGGATGTTGTGCTGCTTCAGTAGCTGCTCTGCTTTTTGGACACTGTTTTCATTAATGGAAGAGGAAGGGGGAGAAAAGTTTACTTTTTGCTGTAGATCCTGTGAGCGATCCCCAGAGAGAGTCAGGCTGGTAATGACACAGACTATGACTTTCCAACTCAAAAATATCTGCTATTGCAGTCATAAAATGATCTGCTTCCTTCTGGCACCTGCTGTATACTGCAGTCCCATAATCTTCAACTGGCATCCAGTCAAGAGCAGGGCAGATGATTATCCATACGTGCTAATCCATAGAGAAACACGTTTCATATTTCATCTTAATATTTTGGCAGAACGTATCCGTCAAATTCATATTCATCCCATATCCTGTTGCTGTTGGGCTGCTAGTGAGCAACAACACCACTAGCGAAAAGCTTAAAAACAAAGACTGTATATAAGAAGTGGACGTAGTCACCGTGACGTCACCCATTGGTTTGTGGACTATAGTTTTGAAGCCTCAAGTTCGGTATTTTGACCATCGCCATCTTGGTTTTTGGCTGTCACCATCTTGTTTTTGTGCAACCAGAAGTGACACGAGATGGTGGAGCTAAGCACAACCAAATGCTGAAAAAGAATGCACTGATCCGACATTTTCAGTCCTAATACTGATAGCGATACCTGGGCTTTGGGTATTGGCTAATACTGAGGCCAATCTGATACCAGTGTAAGCAATAATGGTAATAATAACAACAAATTGGTCAAAACTTAAACACAGTATATAATACATAGAGGATTACAGTATATAATGTATAGAGTATATAAACATAGAGTTGAATTGCATAGATCAGCCCTGTTGTTACCAATACCCAATCCAGCTATTTGAGTCGGTATCGGTCTGGTATCGGTATCGGTGCATCCCTAATGCTGAATTAGACATTTTTAGGGGACCAAAATGTTACAATTAACTTTCATCAACTGAAAACACACTGTGAAAGGGTTAAAGTGCTACAACGAAAACAAAGACAACATCATGGTAATGACCTGTCAATCAATCACAAGGTAGCCAAGCCCTAAAGCATTCCCTGCTTTATGGTCTATTTGGCTCTAAATGGGACCATAATTTACTAAATGAACATCATGCTGTATTGAAGAAGACTTGAAACTAGCAACTGAGACCATAAACCCATGTTTAAAATGTTTTCTGAGGTAATAAATCAAGTGAGAAGTTGGGTCATATAGACTTCTATACAATCTGACTTCTTTTTGCAACCAGAGGAGTCACCCCCTTCTGGCTATTAGAAAGAATGCAGGTTTAAGGCACTAAGCAGCCTAGTTAAAAAACAAAGAACAGTACACACTTAAAATAGATTATTTTAACAATTACTGGAAAGAAAAAAAAACTTGTTTGTGATAATTGCTAGGACGCCTGTGTATTTACAGTGACACTGTTTCTGTGATGAAGGATTAATTACTAACTTAAGAGGGCCTCTGGGAGGGCTGATTCTTTTTGAGGAGAAAGGACTGCACTTTCATGGATCAACATGGCAGTAAGCACTTAATAACACAGTTAGGGTTAGTAGAAGTAAAATCACTGATGAACTTTCTTAGTTCACATGATCAATGTGTTTGTCTTTATTTTTCTCTCTCTCTCCTCTATCCTGTTGGGCAGCTAAAGAGGTAGACAACGTCAGCAATAAAACCCTTGATATCAGTGTGTGCTGATGCTTGCTTTCGATTTTTGGCTCTCAAGCTCCATTTGAATCACTCTCCTGCCACACCATGGAAAGAACCTGACAAGCCATCCTGGCACTTCTTTTAATTAAAAAGCAAAAGTGAGTGAAGAAAGCACTTTAAGCTTTTGAATGAGGATGACCCATTATTGTTAACTCCAACGTCAGAGAAAACTGCACTGTACAGTGGATCAGATCGGAGCAGCAGTAACACCAACCAGAACAACTATAAAATGACAGACCATGCTATTACTTTATCTTTATTCTTACATCCATAACTTCAGCTGCCACAGACCCAGTGAAATACTTTATTCAGCTATGCACAGAGAGGTATTAGTCTTATCAACTGCTGCCACATCCAAGATAAAGGGTTTCAACTGGGGGCTAGCTTCAGTTGCAGGCCTGTCAGTATAATTAATATTACTATCAGCGTCTTTCAGGATGCCCAAGGGCACAGCAACAGTTCAGACAAACCGACAGACAATCACAGTTTGTTATTCTTCAATATAATAGGCCCCTGTAGGGATTTACTATAATTCATAGAATTGCCACACTCACTCTTTGCTGCCTCTCCCCTGTTCCTCCTCTTTTTAATTTTAACATCCCCTGCATCACTCTGAGGGAATTCCTGCGTGAGTTTCTCCAACAGCATGAACAGGGTTTAACCCTTGTCAAGCCTCTCAAAGCCTCAACAGCACTGATGTTTGTGATCTACAGGATTAAAAGGTATTCAAAAGAAGTCTCGGGTATTTTAATAAGGGCTGTCAATCAATTAAAATATTGAATCACAATTAATCGCATGATTGTCCATGATTAATCGCAAATTTTTTATCTGTTCAAAAAGTACCTTAAAGGGAGATTTGTCTAGTATTTAATATTCTTATCAACATGGGAGTGGACAAATATGCTTGTTTTATGCAAATGTATGTATATAGTTGTTATTGAAAATCAATCAGCAACACAAAACAATGACAAATATTGTCCAGAAACCCTCACAGGTACGGCATTTAGCATAAAAAATATGCTCAAATCATAACATGGCAAACTGCAGCCCAACAGGCAACAACAGCTGTCAGTGTGTCAGTGTGCTGACTTGACTATGACTTGCCCCAAACTGCATGTGATTATCATAAAGTGGGCATGTCCGTAAAGAGGAGACTCGTTGGTACCCATAGAACCCATTTTCATTCACATATCTTGAGGTCAGAGGTCAAGGGACCCCTTTGAAAATGGCCATGTTTTTCCTCGGAGCGTTATTTATCTTCACTCTAGCTTTAAAACTGAGCCCCCTACAATCTCTAAAAGATCGATTGCGTTAATGCATTAAACAAATTAGTGCTATTAAAATGTATTTGCGTTAATGTGTTAACTTTGACAGCACTAATTTAACGGTTTGTTTTCTTAAAATTATCCTGTAGCTCAAAAAATCTGTTTACATTTCTAGATCCCAATTATTTCCACCTAAAGTAGCACCAACTTGTACAAAATCTTGACAATGAAAACAATGACTGTTTACTTTATGCTTCAAATCACTACTAAAATCAATAAATGTCGGCCTTGTTCTTACATTCATGACATAAACAGCACTCAGTGTTCAAACCGGCCCGTTTTCATCACAACACATCATATCACCCTCCCTTTTTCCAGTCCCATTATTCCTGTCACTCTTTAATTCAGTTGCCTTTTTAGTTAACCCCCAATGGCTTAAAGTCGTTCTTAAATGTGTTTGTTTTGTGCGTGTGTGTGTGTGTGTGTGTGTGTGTGTTTTAAAGTGTTCCAAATTGAATGATGGCACTACAGAGCCAAGGACATGATTACCATAGCAACAAGCAGAGATAATGCGTTGGTTAGGGCCGCTGAGTATTTGTTGTGGGGTGGTTTTGAGTGCGACCAGGAGGCACAAAGAATTCCTTCCTTTACTCATTATCATCTCTCTCATTTTATTTGTATTCCTCGTATTTTATTTTTGGAAAAAAAGCTAAGGTGAAAATGAACAGCTGCCATCTTTCTATAACGTAAACACACATGCACACACAGGGACTCGCGGTGTCAGTATTTTCACACGTTACAGAAAAATACCTGTTAATAAAATTACAGCTAAAACGTTTAGGTCACATATACACAAACACTGAGCACCTTCACACCTCCTCCATAGGATGGCACATCATCACAGACACGTTTACAGCAGTTGCTAAAACTGGCCTTTCACACCACGATGCTGTGCAAGCGCTCAACAGGCTACGGTACGTACAGTAGCTGAGCAGACACCAACCCTCTTCTGCTAAATTAACAGTTTATGAGTTGGCCTGCCCAGTATTCACAAAGCCTTCATGTTTTTTTATTGCAACACACTTTGAAATGTCATCAGGAATGAGTTGTTCTCTTACCGGATCTTTCAGTATTTTATTCCCCACATATGGGCACATCAGAGGTGACCAGTGACGTCTGTGCACATCACTAATACAGTCTTTTTTAAAAGTGAAAATAAGAAGGTCGTTGTGAGTTTGTTATTATCCTTCGATGAATGTGTGTCTATATTTGGCTTTTGCTGTGTGTTTCAGAGTCACTGGCCTTGACTGCTGTAACCCATTAAAAGCCTCCCATCTCCCACATCTGCTGCCTCTCCTTTCTCTCTTTACTGAAAAATCTAAAGTACAGTATGCTTCCATAATGTGCAGATAAGCCTGCATGTTCTGTCAACATGGGTTCAGCCTGAAATGAGACATAGTGGTTGCATGTTAACCCCTTCGAGGTTCCATCTGGAGACTGCCATCCTGTTCCCGGTGTACTCACACACCAGAACAAGGGGCCAGCTGCTGCTCATTTCAGGTAAATACAATCACTATTTTGTACAATTTTACTCCCTATAATATTTTTGTTATTGGCAAAACCATAGACAGAGGCTGTTTTGAATGTGATATTCTATCTCGAGCCTCCGACTCTGTGACTACTTCAGTCAGAACAGCTGTCAATCACAGCTGTCGCACCCCCATTTTATAGCATCAAATATCGAATTAAAACCAAATTTATCAGAAAAATTAACACGAACATACATCAGTGTGATAAGAACTACCTAAAATGACAGAAAGCATCTTTGGGAAAAACTTTCAGTGTACTTTGATTTTTTAGTTTGGCCCATGTCCCACCCACTAACATGGAGGGGGCGGGCTTTATGACCTATGCTGCAGCCAGCCACCAGGGGGCGACCAAGATGTTTTGGCTTCACTTTTGGAGCAATGTCGTCCATCTTTATATACAGTCTATGATATGGACAAAACCAAATTACAATGACATCATTTTAATGGGAACTATAGTTTTTTTGCATGCTCCCAACGTAATTGTAGTCCGAAAGTAACCTGTGGAGTTTGTGACCTCTAGCAGTGTATTTATGAGCCCATCTCCGTTTTGTTTGTCTCGTGGTACGTACAAGGACACACATGCACGCATGGATGACGCGATAAACATGTCCTGCAAATGGTTCCACACTATTCCACTGACCTACAGTGCAGCTGGTGGTAATCACCATGAAATATGATAATGCACCAGCAAAGGCAGTGAAGACGAATCAACATGGATTTAAATAGTGCAGGGTTTAAAATATTCTTTATCTCTATAAAATAAACTTTACAAAGTTTGTACAAACTGTACAAAGACATAGCTACATGCCATCATGACCCACCACAGGTAAAACAGCAGTCTCGCAGGGGTTTTATTGAGCATGCTGTCACCTGATTGGACCTCATGTGTATCAGAGCTTCAATAAGGTTGACTGATAATGAAGCCTGTTAGAGGCCAGGGCAACTAAATAAAGCTTTTTAATGCTTCACACATTTCTGTGGGGGGTTGTACTGACACACATATTCACTATTGATTTATTAATAGATTTGTTATTAAGTCAAACACAGCCTCATGCCTCCTAAGGCTTCCCTCTATCAATTAAAAAAACACGGCTGCTCCAGCTCGTTTCAAATGCTACTAGGAACTCGGACTAATTCAGAGCTTGTTATCACAACCCACAGTGTTGCAGTGAAGGGGACGCAGGGAGCAAGTTGCACCCTGGTGGCTCAATCTATACAAGTGTATACAGCAGTAACAGCGAGGGCTTTTAATCCCCTCATGAGAGCCAGTTAAATCCACTCCCTCTCTCTCCCGTGTGTCTCCTTTCACCTGTCTGACTGACTGACTGATGCAAATGTTGTTTACCGAGTCTGAAAGTACAGGAAATCGTTATCAATTGAATGAGCTCTCCGCTCAGTGCATCAGAGTGACGGGAAGAGACTTGATGCGTTTTTTTGTAATCGTCTCAGAAAATAGCCCAGTGAACCTTTTGTTTCTGCTGTACTGTCAGATATGCAAAGAGTGTGGGTACATAAATCTGCCATAATCCAGTACAGTATCTGATCACTGTATTCAGATACAGTACAGCGACGCATCCACCACCCCCACCCTTCCATCAACATGCACGAACCAAGCCTGCTCCCACTCTGTTGCTCTGCCGGTCAGAACTTATTAAAATTTAAATGATTTCTGCTCCGCCAAGCTTGCATAGGGCACCAGTAAACAACACATTACATCAGGCGATAAGTCAATAAGAAAAGTATTAAAAATATGTTTAAATATTCTGTGTGCGCCTTAACAGAAGGCGTACATCAGAGTTGAAGTTGAGCGCGCCTAAAGGACCGTATGTTTTAATTTTATCAGGTATAATTGACAATCTCAAGGTCAAAGTATTTTCAGAGTTCTTCATTATAATTTCTGTCAGCCAGTTTGACACATCTGTTCTCTGTAACATGTGAAACACACATTTGCGTTTATAAGAATACAGAGTTAAACAGCCTGACCCCTCATGTGATCTGTGTGTGTGTTATGTGACCGTCATGTGCTGTAAGAAGCACCTGAAATGAAGTGCACACACACACACACAGGTACACGGTGAGAAGCAAACCCGTCCTTGCTTCTTGTCACGCTTTCACCTACAACGCAGTGCCAGAGCAGATGGCGTGCACAACCCTGAGTTCACTTCCTGAAACAAAAAGAAACAGAGAGCGATGGAGGACGGGGTAGAGACTGTCTATCTCATCCAATACTGTCCGTCCAAAAGAATTACTGTCAGCAGGAGACAATGCAGCACCGAGTGATTAGCACCACACACACAGGTATTGTCTCTTGTCGTCCATCTCTGTCTCTTTTCGTTTCCATCTCTCTCTTCTTCTCTCTCCATCTTTCGTCCCATTGTTCCTATAGAGATGTGAGCAGTAACTCTAGCCCATCCTCATCTATTGTCAGAAGCAATTTTCACCATCCTCTGTCCATGCCTACTGAACTTTTAATGACAAACTGACAGGAAGACTGCAATGGCATGTGACGTGGTATCCTATAGAGGAAGCTGCATATAGAGGAGTGTGTGTGTGTGTGTGTGTGTGAGGTTTCATTTTATAATACTGCTACAAGAAGGGGATTCAAATCAGTCAAATTCAATCTATTTCAACACAATCTACAGAATGAAAAGCTGGATAAGAAAAATTGCAAAACTTAGAACTGCCATCATCAACAGTGTATTACATGAAACTAACAGCATCACTATCAATAACCCATTCTCAAAACTGACACCAGTCACCACAACTTTAAGAGTGCATCTTCTGGTAGGATTAACACATGCTGTCCATTAATTTACTGTACATAATCTGTACTGAATACGTATTGAAAACATTCCTTATCACTGCCTAACATGGGTACATTTGTGCTCACGAACATCTGACGAACACTACAAAATCCTGGCACGCACACACTGTACTGTACAAACACTCTGTAAGTGACTGTCAGTCTCTGCATACCGCTCGGTTTACTCCTACATGACAGATGAGCTGTAAACAATGGCATTAATAGTAGGGCTGCAACTAACGATTACTTTCATTGTCTGTCGATTAATCTCCAGATTAGTTGTTTGGGCTATAAAATGTCAGAAAAAAGTTGAAAAATGTCAACCAGCGTTTCCCAAAGCCCAAGATGACATCCTCAAATGTCTTGCTTTGTCCACAACTCAAAAATATTCAGTTTACTGTCATAGAGGAGTAAAGAAACCATATTATATTCAATGCATAACAATAACAGTATAGAACAGCTGATAAACTTTACAACTAACCCAAATAGTGATCACAATAACTGCAGGAAGTTTGTGTAAAACGAGCAATTTGGATGAATTTTGAGCAGATTATGTGAATATTGAATCAAAGATGAGTTTTCCTGTTATTTTTAGGAACTTTTAATACAATTCTTTGTCTTTCTTTATTTTAACAATCATACATACTTAATAGGCTTCTTTTTTTGACATATTCAGTGTTTTCTTCTCCCTGGACATTGTTCTATCAGCTCTTTGGTTGTTTTAACTGTTTTAATAGGACGAAGCTGTTTAGCAGAGAGAGAAGGCTCTATAAACTGTAGCTTGTGTTCAGGTTCACGCTTTGGCCAAGCTTTGGTGACCACCATGTTGGGAACCAGTGAGTTATACCATGAATTAAACACATGTGAGACTTACATTCATAGCCTATCTCTATATCCATCAAATCATCTGTAAAATGACGATCAAGATATTTGACCTAATTGCTCAACTTTAGAGCACTTCAGTGTATTTCTGACACAGCTCGTAGTAGCAACATCATTACACTCAGCTGTGACATGACGGGAGCCAAATCTTTTTCAGGCTTCTTGCATGTTACTGTTCGACCCAAGAGCTCCTCAAGATACAAACGCAATCTGTTGGCACCCAGATCAGGAGAAAACCTAGCGGCAAAAAAACGCTCTTATCCTTCACCGCTTTTTCCAGGATTGTACATTTTTCTTCCTCTCCTCAGCTATTACATGCAACTTTCACATACTAGTCTGTGACTGAGTGTTTGAAGTGGCTGTAGTATCATGGTAGAGTGTCAGAACTGTTGCCACTGTGTCTGTTTTCAAAGCAGACCGGTCAATACACCGAACAATCACACCCCGTCAGGAGGTGTCATGAGATTTCTCAGTTACAGACACACGCCTGTCAGTCATCTCAGTCATGCAGTCAAGCATTCATCTTCAAACACCTCTGTTTGAGCTTCTAGGTTCACTTCATGAAGCCTGATCAATTCTTCCCAGCAGCGCTGACACATCGATAAGGTTAAACAACACAGGCAGAAGGTCATCCACGTATAGAGATACAAATCCAGTGTCTGCTACCCATTCATTTAAACGTTTCAGGTATGGGTTTTTTATGTCATTAGTATTTTCCTGTGGTCCACTATAAGCAAAACAAAGCTGTACATTTTAAGGACAGACCTCCAAAACAACCTTTTTTGATTCCTCTGTCTCTACAGAACTGAATCCATTTGTTGTTACAGCAGCAGGACAATTGGCTTTCAGTTCAATGTCACCTGCCAGGTGTGGCTCCATAGATTTCACTTTTGGTTCAGGCATGTTTACCCGCTCACTGTCCCCGCCATTATTCTGGACTGTTGTTTCCAACGCAGAGTGACGTGGCACCGAGCCATGGCCTGACCCGTCTCCCAGCTCTCATTACTGGTCAAACTGCATCACAGCCCACTTACATTACATTGTCTAGACTACTTCAGAGTCTGGACAATATGTAATGTAAGTCCATTCTCAAAACGGAGTCCAAGATTTCTATTAGCCTTGAGCAGTGTCATGATAGTCCTAGCCAGCTGTGTTGATAATGATGAATTATTCAGTTTCTTTCACTGTCCTCAGCTGTCCTGTTCAACAACTAAGTAGTCAAGACTTGTACATATATTTCCATTTATAGCACAACACACAACACACATGCAGCGGTAGAATAAGTGCATTGCACTGTGAAAAACCAATAGGGTAACAAACACAATTACTGAAGCAGAAGAAATCCAGATCAATAACACTAAATGATGCCCCTGAGGTCTTAACATCTACCACAGGCTTTATTTAAAAGAGAGTCACTGACACTAAACATTATCTCAGAATTGTTTCTGGCCCAGACCTTTTATTCAGGTTAAAAATCAACATCATCCTTTCAAATAAGAGAAAAAAATTTAATCTTTTCACTGTGGATGAAAAATGTATTTCCCTACAAGTTTTGCAAAGCAATTTTGCATCATTAACCTATTTTACCGGGATATGCAGAGCGTGACAAGCACCCTCATTTTATCGGAGCAGTCAGCAGAACTTTCATTTGGCATCAGCTCCACATGCAAGTCCTAAAACAACCCTACTATAATGTACCTACAGATGCAAAACTATCGTCAGGTCTGATGTGTGTGATTCCCCTGTGTTGACACGGAAAAGTTTTATAAATATTCAATAGAATATTAACACCATCAACTACAGTAAGTGCTGAATACTTAGCATTACCTTCAGCCTGCAATCTGTCGCTATCTCTTCTCTATGCACGCACAAAACACATCTTCATACACACTCTAATACACACACACCAGTCTTGTTTTCAAGGCGATCTGCAAAGCTTGAAAAGAAAATAATGGCACCATATTTTACGTAAGACTCACAGCCCGAGGCCATGAGAGTCAAACACACAAGTCAGCTGAGCAACAGCACTGCTGGAGGTCAAATCCAACTCAGACACTCTGCCCACACTGCAGAGCCGTCTCACCAAACCACAGAGAGAGGCAGAGGAAGAGAGTTGAAAAATAAAAAGTGTTAAGGTGTGTGGGAGCGAAGCAGAAGAATCCTCTTCCATTCATGGCATTTGAAAGCGCTGAGTATTTGTGAGCAAGAAAGAAAACGAGGGAGAGAGGTTTAAGATTTGTGTGAGACAGACAGACAGAGTGCATATGTGAGATGCTGTAAATGAACTGTGGGGAGAAAGAGGGAAGGAGAGAGGAGACACAATGATAGACAGAGCAGACAATGAACCAGTAGGAACTGTCAGTAAACTCTCACCGGGTAGCAGACAGCGTTTATTCGTAAATCCTGTCAGGTTTGCTTGTGACATCCAAAGTGAATGAGCAGCTTCTGTATGACTTACTGATAAGTCTGGAGACTGAGGATCAAAACTGAATTTGTGGAGCACGAGCTCACTGAAAACACACTGCAGGCATGGCAGAAGGTGCTTCAGATGGTGCTGGCAAGAGTGGCTTTTATGAAATGCCACAATATGACGGCAACAAAAGGCACATGAGAGTTGGGATTTCAAGGCAGAAAAGGGGAATTACGTGGCTTTCAGTGAGGCAGTTTGTCATCAAAAAGATTTAAAGCTGCAGTCGGGAACTTTGAGCAAATATGATGAAAAGTTATTTTTATAAAACTGTTACTATACCCTGACACTTGTGCATGAGACAGATAATCTGTGATATGAAATGCAAATGCCATTAGGAGCACAGGAGGACACAGGGGGACATGATTTTTTTCAGATTACCTGTCTCATGCACTACTGTCAGAACATACTGACAAAATAACTTTCTTTTTTTTCATCATATTTGCTCAAAGTTACCGACTTCAGCTTTAAAGCCATTTTCTCATTTACATAAAAAGATGCTTTAAAGCACTACATAACAAATTTCTCTGGGATCAACACAAGTAGGCGTCGGAAATATGCTTGGAATCAGTTTTAAGATACTAATACAGCTATATATGTTTAATTTGCATATTTTAAGTCTGTCAAAGTTAACGCGATAATAATGAGTTAATGCTAATTTGTTTTAACGCCACTAATTTCTTTAACGCAATCGATATTTCGGAGGTTGTAGCGAGTTCAGTTTTAAAGCTAGAGTGAAGATCCTGGTATCATACGAAACCAGAAAACTTAAAGAATCTATTGGTACCAATCATGTCATACTAGCTCGTCACAAAGGAGGTTAAATAATGCTCCAAACGTACACTAAATTTTAGTGAGGACAAACTGGCATGGCCATTTTCAAAGGGGTCCCTTGACCTCTGACCTCAAGATATGTGAATGAAAATGGGTTCTATGGGTACCCATGAGTCTCCCCTTTACAGACATGCCCACTTTCTGATAATCACATGCAGTTTGGGGCAAGTCATAGTCAAGTCAGCACACTGACACACTGACAGCTGTTGTTGCCTGTTGGGCTGCAGTTTGCCATGTTATGATTTGAGCATATTTTTTATGCTAAATGTAGTACCTGTGAGGGTTTCTGGACAATATTTGTCATTGTTTTGTGCTGTTAATTGATTTCAGATAATAAATATATACATATATTTGCATAAAGCAAGCATATTTGTCCACTCCCATGCTGATAAGAGTATTAAATACTTGACAAATCTCCCTTTAAGGTACATTTTGAACAGATAAAAAACGTGCAATTAATTTGAGATTAATCGTGATTAATCATGGTCAATCATGCCATTAATCGTGATTAAAAATTTTAATTGATTGATAGCCCTAATTTTTTTTCGTTATTGTGATACAATTCCACTAAAAGTTGATTAACATTAATTAATTATTGCCAAGCCAATAACAGGGTCTTTTTGGATAGCGTGCACTTCTTTGGAAGATTATAAATACCATCTTTTAAACTTTGAACTCTGAAAGGTGTAACAGAATGGCACAACAAAGGAATTAAGTTGCGTTCAAAATTACAGCGTGTGGACAACTCAGTTCTAATGAAATATTGAACAGCATAATGAAAGAATAATGAAGACGTAGCAGCGGAGATGGAGTGGACAAGAAAAGAAATATAGACAGAAACATGAGTAGCATGGCAGCAAACTCTGGAGGGAAAAAACTACACCTGACAAACAGCTTTTTTTTTAATAAACATAACATTCAGTCACAAAGCCCGGCACATACTCTGACACACACACCTGTACTTCATGCCCGTGTGCTTCCCCGTGGACTCCTTGAGTGAGATGTGCCGTGGCGTGAAGGAGCCGAAGCTGCGAGCGATGATGGCCACGGTGCGGAACTTGGCCCTGGCTTGGTTGACCACGTTGGGGCTGGTGGCGCTCTGCTTGCTGTGGTCCCCATTCCCCCTCTTCAGGTTGTGGTCCGTGCAGGCGATGGACACCTGCATGGCTGAGCTTCAGTCGAGGGAGCAGAGCCCGAGAATACAGAGGAAAAAAGTACAGATGGGACAGAAGGAGTGGAGACGGAGACCGGCAGGGAAGTCTCAAAGAGCGTTTTGTTTTAAATCTCTTGATTCAGCTTCCTCTTTTATTCAAAGTCTGTGTCCAGGTTTCTTTAGCAGTTCTTTTCTTGGAGATGGAGATCTTCAGTTGCTTACTTCCAAACGCTGTGTCTCCTTTTGCATCACTTTTGGTCTGTGAGGCAAAATAAAGCTGCAAAAGCTTTCGCTCTGTTTCTTTTTCTCTCACGTCAAGTCTCCCATTTAAAGTCTTTCCTTGTAGAAGAGAAGCAGGTCAATCATCAAAAGGTGTGAAAAGAACAAAAGACTCCTCAGTTCTTTGAGAGATCCCAAATTCCCCCGCGGTCTTCCCTGCTCCAGTGTTCTGCCTCTGATGCCGAGCTCGGGGAATTTTCTAACGGGGTTTCAGCTGCAGAATGGCAAACAGAGGAGCCGGGGAGAGCGCAGAGGGATGGCAGAGAGCGAAAGAGAGAGACGGAGATGCGACCCAGGCGCTCTGCTCTCCCTGGTCTGCCTGTGGGAAGAGAGGGAGAGAGCAATAGCACGAGAGAGAGAGAGAGAGAGAGAGAGAGAGAGAGAGAGGATAGAGTGAAGGAGGAGGGGACAGGGTCAGAGAGGGGATAAGGAGACAGGGCAGAGAGGAAGGAGGAAACAAGGAGGTGGGAGTCACTCTCAGGTCCTGGCAGGGTGCACCAGCACACCTCTGCCATCAGCACTTTTCCCCGTCTTGTCACTTCTTGTCCTTCTCTCCTTGCTCTTCATCTCCTTCCTCTTCTTCACTCTCTTCAGTTCCTCCTGCCTGCCGATGTTAATGCGTGTCACTAATGTGCCCCAGTTTCCCCCTCTTTCACTTCTCTCCCCTTCTCGCTCTCTGATATTTGTTCTCTAGCCAATATTTTGATTTTTTTCCTCCTTCCTGTTTTTGTTTTGCTCAGCAGGGCAGCTACTTCACCGACAGCGCACCTTCAGGGAACTGAGAGGCATGTAGCGCAATTCTCTCTCTCTCTCTCTCTCTCTCTCTCTCTCTCTCTCTCTCTCTCTCTCTCTCTCTCTCTCTCTCTCTTTAGCTCCCACTCTACCCATCTCACTCACTCTCTGACTCTCTTTTCTCACCTGTCACCCATCTTTGAAGGTTTCTCTCTTCCTTTCCAATAATTTCCAAACAGCAAAGCTGTTACCCTTTATCTTTATTCCCTCTGCGCTCAACACACTATTCTCTCTATGGTATTTCTTTTTCTTCTTCTTTCCCTTTTTTTCTCTCTATTTTCTGGACCAATACACAAGTAACAAACATATGTTGGCTTTGGGTCCTTCAATGCCGCTATAACTGAGCCACTTTTTGGATATTTGCTTTAAAATTCACTATATATTGAAAGTAGGGCTGCCAAAGTTAACGTGATAATAACGCGTTAAAGGGACTGTTTGTAACTCTCAGAAATGCTTGTTAACAGCGACACCTGTCAATGAAAGTCAACATCGGGCTCGCACTTGCTCGCTCTCCGGTCGGAGACGATAACGTTTCTTGCTGCGGAGCCCCGTCACTTCACAAGACACTGAAAACCTCTGTTGTTCTGGAGGAGCTGCAGCAGTTATTTCTGCACAAACCTCCACTGTACATTCACTAGATATTCTCAGAGCTACTAACTCTTCTGCAGTGTGGAGTGAGCGCGCATGAACATGAGGTGAAGCGAGAACGCGCGCGTTGTGTGAGTGAAGACAAGCAGGCAGAGGAGCAGTCTGAACAGCGTAGCCACATGCGAAGCGCGCATATGCAAATCGCGCATGGGACACCGACCCGGTAGAATTATATCTGTTACAAAGTTACAAACAGTCCCTTTAATGCAAATTCGATTTAACGCCACCAATTCCTTTAACACATTACTGGCATCATATAAAAACTAGAAAACCTAAGGAATCCGTTGGTACCAACCATGTCATAGTAACTTGTCAGGAAGGAGGCAAAACAACGCTCCAAATTTTGGTGAGGAAAAACTGGAATGGCTATTTTAACCATCTCAAAATATGTGAATGAAAATGGGTTCTATGGGTACCCACAAGTCTCCCCTTTACATACATGCCCACTTTATGAGAATCACATGGTGAGGGTTTCTGGACGAGTGATAATAGTATTCAATACTTGACAAGTCTCTCTTTAAGGTTCATTTTACAGATAAAAACAAAATGTGCGATTAATTTGCGATTAATCGTAATTAACTATTTGAATCGGTTGACAGCCCTACTTGAAAGAAAGCATATATACTGTAATTGGTGAATATTTTGTGCATTTTCTACAAACATTATGCAAAAGCTACAGTATGTGCAAGTCGGAAACACATATTTGCTGACATAAAGTAATGTTTTTTTCCCCAAATCCCCTCACACACTGTAGATACATACAGTACATACAATCCCCAAAGACAGCTGCAAATCAAAGCGAACGAGAGGAGGATGGATGGATGAGATGGGGGAGGTGTGCAGAGATTAGAATCAAGTGAAAGAAAATGACTTAAAAACAGCAGGCTGAGGTGTAACAACGCTGAGAGGAGAGAATTAATGCATCTGTTTATGTTTGATTACTGCACATCCAAGTGTCTGATGGTATGTGAATGACTGTGTGTGTGTGTGTGTTTCTGTTGTGTGCTTTCCAGTAATTCTATAAGGGATGTCAAGCGGAGGTAAATGGAGCATTTTGCTGCAGGGCCTTTCAACAGTCTCTCTTTCTGTATGTATGTATGTGTGTGTGTGTGTGTGCACAGTGGATTAGCATGTGTGGTGTAAATGTCAGCACTGCTTATATATGCAAATGTTTTGACAGAGGAAACGGACCATATTATTATCTGGACAATTACGCAGAAACAAATCTAGATATAGTATTTATTATGTACGTATATTGGTTTGTTTGTGTTGTTCTCTCCATCGTCAACAGATGCTTTTACTGTAACAACTGATAAACGTTAACACGCATGAAAAAAAGCTGTACCAGCAACAATCTACAAGCAAGGGAACGTGGTTGTAAATGCCATGGAAACACCCGTGTTAGTCTGGTTCTCCTTTCAAAATCAGCATCTAAACTGGGGGTGGGAGGCGCAGAGCCAAGGACGAGGAATTAACTGTAGAGCATATTGCTATATTGAAAAAATATGATCTTTCAGCACTTCACACAGCGCACAATTTGAGCCATATGCACTGTTTGTTAGATCAGTTTTCTGGACACACAGGACAACGTCAGAGCCCAACAACAGTTCTGGGTATTGTTTTAAAGTGCCAACAACACACAACACTTTTTATGATACTTTACTGCTTTTAGTCTTGTTATTTAACAAAAGATACCTCGATTTAGAAGACTCAAATGTCGTTGAAACACATCACCATACAAGAACTAAATCAAATACAATCTAAAACTGACAAAAACTGGATTTAAATCAGGTAATGTCTAATCAATCAATACGCAGACAGTGGAAATCTGACCTGGCATTCGATACTGTAGCAGTGCCACTGATATCATCAGTACCAAGAAAGTATTGAGGTTCAATACCCGGTTCAACACAACAACTGTCTCAAAACGTATCTGGAGAAGCAAAGTGCTTTAGATTGAAAATGTTTGAGCTTGAGTCATTCAATCTAGACAAGACTGTAGCTGCAACGGGTGTCATCAATGCAGGGAAAATAACTGTTGTAGGCAAAAGAAACGGGTATATGCAGTCTATAAACATGACATGATAAATACATCTATGCTACAAACCCCATTACTGGAGCACCTCCTGCTAGATTGACCTCGTCTGAAAAGGGCTTTGAAATCACTCAATGAGAGTCGTTTGGGGTAAAGTGCCTTTTGGAAACCAGGGCACGAACTGCCTGTTGAGGAAATTAATTATATTTTATCATAAGAGCAGTGCATTGTTTTAAACTGCTGTATTTCATTGATTTGATTTCAACAGCAGCTCGTTGTGCAATCCTGCAAATAGCTCATCTGCACCACCCCCCACCTTCAAACCACTCCATCTTATCTCAGAATACAGTGAAATAAGACTCATCTCTGAATAACTAATGTATATCTGATTGTATGTAGTGTAATATGTATCACATTGTGTATACTTTCTCCTCTGTTTTCATAGAGGAGAAAGTTTTTTTAATCTAATTTCAGTCCATTAGATATGAACTCTTCATATCATCTCAACCCCTCCTGTCCAATCTTTTCCATCTTACTGAGAAGATGTACACAGCCTCAGATCAATTTCACACTTAATAGAAAAGCCGTTCTTCAGCAGCTCATTCCAGATCGATTGCATCCCACTCCTCAGGGGAACAGCAGATTCCCAATCACATGGAATTGGAGCCGGTTTAAAACCCTCTTTCCTCTAATGAGGAGCAGAAAAGTGCTGAGTGAAAAAAGGGCTGTGGTTGCAAAGTGTGTTATTGTCCTGGAGTGTGAGCAACACTTCAGTCTCCATCCATCACTGTCAAAACACAGACGCTGCTGGATCAAATTTGTGTGCATTACTGTAAACATTTCTTACAATAGTGTGTGTGTATGTGTGTTTTTATCTATCTTGAGATTAAAGTTAGAAAATATGGGTCCTAAAACTCAACCTAAGTCTTATCTGTGAAGGTTGTGCAGAGGTTAACGAAGCAAAGTGAGGGTCACTGAACTGAGTGAGAGAAACACCAGAAATAAACGAGACGGTCCACTGCTTTGGTCCAGACTGAAATATAACTACTGGATGGATTGCCACAAAGAGGATGAATCCTACACACTTTGGTAATCCCCTGACTATTCCTACAGCACCACTGTGAAGGTGACATTTGTGGTTTTAAGTGAAATGTCTCAACAGCTACTGGATGGATTACCGTTAAATTGGTCCACACATTCACCCTCAAGATGAACTGTAATAACTTTGGTGATCCCTTGACCTTTCATCTTGAGCCATCATTAGGCTTGCCGTGGTTGTCGGTGTCACCGGTGTTACACGGTGTTCGGGCATACGGCGATTACATTATTTTCCCTCCGCTCTACCATCGTTTTGTTTTTTTTATTGAAATAAAACCCATTTGGTAGTCGGACAACGGATGCTACACACTGAAAGTGTCTGCTCCATACAGAGTCTCAGCTCAGAGTAGCAGGAGTCAGATTTAATACACACGGAACGAGAGAGAGAGTTGACAGACAAGACGGTGGCGGAGGATTTGGTGTCAAAGCAAAAAGCATAAGCGCTTAATTGGCAAAATTTCGGTTTTAAACCCAATGCTATAAGGGAACCATAACGTTAATGAGGAAATTGCAGTGCAGAGGAGGGAGCGTTCACAGGCGGTGTGCACGGCGCAGTGGCACAGAGTGGAAATCTGCGGCCCCGCAGCAAAAGCTCGACCGGAGAGGCCAGACACACAGCCACCCGACTGTAAAGATCAAAGTAAGCACTATACTGAGCTCTACAAATATTAATCGTCATCTTTTCTTGTAAAATGTCCGGTGCAATCAGTAACACCGGCGTCACAAGTTTATTAACCGGTGGGAAAATGTCCTCACTGTGACATCCCTCGCCATCATCAGGTCCAAATACCTGCAAAACTACAAAACATTCCCATCAGACTCAGCTGTACTTTGTGTTTGGTACCTAGTATGATAGCTTGCTAACAACATCGTGGCTGAACATGGTAAATATTATAAATATCAGCATTTTAGCATTATCATCGTAAAAATATTAGCAAGTTCACAATAGCACTTCGCTCAAAGCACCACTGTGCCTGAGTACAGTCTACCAGCGACGCTAGCAGGGTCTTGTTTCCTTAACAGTTTGAGTCAAAACATTTGTTCAGATGTCTGGAGTTTGGTAACATTTGACAGCTTCTCTCCTATAATATATTTCAATACCAGAGTTCTCCTGTCCTTCTTTTATCCTTTTCCTTTGTTTCAACAGTATGTCACATATGCACTCAATCAATTATGACTAAAACACATCTGACAGATGCCATATGCAAGAGTCTAAAATAAATATTCCTAACACAACACAGGAATAATGCACTCAAAAGCTTGAACGCATTGCGTATGGACACATACTGTAGAAAGTATTATTAAATTGTCTGAAGCACCACACATTTATTGCTCTGTTGCCCAATAAAGGAGGCTACAATTCAGCAGCAATCCATACAAGCATTCATGTTTTATTAGAAGTTTTACAGCTAATCTGCAGCTCCCAGAAGCTCAGAGAGCTACTAATAAACTGAATTTGTTGAGAAGAATCTTAGTGTCTGTGACAGCAGCTCTGCTGGTCTTTTAATCACTGGTGAAAGTTGTGTACTGTATGTCTTCTAGCTTGCTTGTTCTGCAGTAGCTACTGCATCTTCTCAAATGTTGTGAAGTGTCACTCAGTGTACAGTATGTGCTGTTTTCCTCAGGCTTCACTGCAACTAAACTAAACTTTTCTGACTGCAGCAGACTTACTGCCTGAAGTGAAATGTCAAGCACTTTATCATTTGTTGTAAATATTAAACATAAACCCCCAAACATGGTGTTTGTTTAATTTCTCTTGACGTGCCTGTATGACCATTTCATTCTGGCTACTGAGAGGTAGAGAGACAACACATAATTCACGATAGACCACAACTATGCTGGGATTTCTGGCTCTGCTCTTCCAGCTGAGTTAAACTCTGATGCAGCAGTCAGTCGGCCTGATGCTGAGTCTTTGCAGCTGTGGCCCATAACAGCACGTGCACAGTAGATCTGAGTGAAATGAATCGACCAACTGACCGACCATCACGGTGACTTACTCTAGCTGCCAGTTGTGTCTAAAAATAAAATCTTGTGGGTTTAAAATACGCCGCCATCTATGATCTGTTAGTCATGTTGCACATATTTTAAGCCTCTTTCACCATTTTTCTGATTATCATCTAGGTTTTGTTTGTGTTTTCCCAGCAGCTGCCCCGCAAGCAGCAAGTGATGACATCCTCATAACTCTGAGCGTAAGGCAGCGACTGTGTCCTACTTTTGCACCTGTGTGTGTATGTGTGTGCTCTACTTTATGCTGGATCATGTGCTTTGTCAGCAAAAGCCCACACACCACATACTGAAATCCCCATGAGATGCTCCACGCTATGTGTGAGTGTATATAGGTGTGTGTTTGTATGCATGTGCGTGTGTGTGTGTGTTTCTCATTAAAATTTTGTACAGTGATCAACAGTACTTGCACAGTGATTGACCTCAGATCAACGCTACCTGATCTAACACTGATATGATCATTTCTATTATACACATGATGTTCAAAATGCAAACAGCCACACTTATTCTTGCTGAGCAAGAAACACAGAGTAGAGTTGGGTTGATTTCCGGTTTTGCTGGTCTGGTCCAGTGTACGATCTTAAACCAGTTTGATTTTATGCAAACCAGCTGAACCCGCATTTGAAATTATGACACGTTCTGCTACATTAAAAAGAAGCCAACATCAGCAACTTGTGCTGACAGCGTCACAGCTCTAAATCCAACTTGTATTGCATTAGTAATAAGCAGGGCTGGGTATCGTTTAAAGAATTACAATGCCAGGGACAATACCAGGACCATTAAGTGTTACAGATACCAATAGAGTACTTCATTTGATACCCATCATGTGAATGGAAGCTGTGTGTGTGTCCCACTGGCTAGCTAATTGCCGCCGAACTGCACAGCGCTCATGTAGAGGTTACCGTTGATAATGCTGTCCCCCGACCCACGGTTGTGGGACTGCGTTGTCGCGGAAGCATAACGGCCACCCTCTGGTTCTCCCCAGGTCAAGTGTTACCTCTGTCAGCATTTGCTGCAGTTGTTAGCGCTGTTAGCATCGTTAGCTGCTAGCCGCCAACTCAGACACCTCCGTGTTCAGAGCTGTGTGCAGGCAGGCAATTCCGGCTGTATTGGCTGTAGACGCTGTGGTAATGGGCCAATCAAAGGTCGCAATAAATTGAAGAACAATCGTGGTGATTGGCTGTAAGTTAAACGGTCATCTTTTTCAGACTTGGGCACAAAAAGGATCGATTGCAGGTATCGTTTGACTGGAGGAGTTTCAATACTACTTGGTACTGGGTTATTTTGGGTATCGAGTACCCAGACCTACATACGACAATGTGATTAACATAACATTAAGTTTGTTTATAAATGGATTAACAGAGGCTGTGCACAATTTACTGCCGAGCCAAG
Source organism: Sebastiscus tertius (assembly GCA_916701665.1). Taxonomy (NCBI): domain Eukaryota; kingdom Metazoa; phylum Chordata; class Actinopteri; order Perciformes; family Sebastidae; genus Sebastiscus; species Sebastiscus tertius. The sequence goes on from CAKAOH010040992.1 coordinate 104,648, forward strand.
GTCGGCAACATGAAGTTGATCAAATTTCAGTAGATGTGGGAGGGTGGAGGAGGAGCACGGTGAACGTTGTGTTTGCTCACAAGAAAGTTAGTGTGTTTTTTGGGGTGACGAAATGAGACATGGCCGAGTTAGTCTCAAATAAAACTAAAACTGCGCCAATATGGCGACATTTTGGATTTTAAGCCTACGAAAGAGAGAGGGAGTGGCTGCTGAGTCAAGTGTGATACCTAGTGGTAAAATTTGGTAGCCCAGTCCGGTCCGGTGTTTGGCTCAATATCAAACCAGTTTGAACATTTGATGCGCAAAACACACATACGTAAAAACAAAAAAACTGTATAATTGCATTGCCTCATTTTCATATTGTGTATAAAAATACAGAAGTGATGAAGTGCATTTCAATGTCAGGAATAAAAATGTCAACATGTTTTAGTGCTGCTTGTGCTAGTTTTTGTGCTGGCGTGAAAATATAAGTAACAGAGAAGTCAATGGAACTGCCAGATTGGTAAAGGATCTTTCCACCATAACCCAAAACATTTAATATGACTTTGCTAATTCATCATTGCACAGTTTCGGGGTGCTGTTTCTTTAAATTTGTCAAATAGGAATTTGATTATTACAGGGAAAATTTGGTCTAGCAACATCATTGCACAGGAAATGTATAGGTCCCATGTTGACAATCACCAAACTAGTGCTCTCTGTGTACTGCAGTTCACAACATACACACACTGAGTACAATACATACTGTATACTTGTGCCCTTCTCTATGGCACTGCTGGGAGTGCCATGACGCAAGTTGACAGGACAGCATCAGGGCCGTCAGCCCTCCTTGTGACTGTAAGCTCATCTCCTGCCCACAGGACTGAGCTGTTCTCACTGCCATGGACTGAACCATTTGAGGCAGCTGTAGGGGGGTTGTTATCAGTGAGGTTTGACGCTGTAGAGAAAACTTGTTTGTGTCCATATATTCCTACTCCAAACTGTATGGTAAGCAAAACAAGAAAAAACTTGTGCACAACTCAGGGAATAAAAAGTTGAACAACATGACCCTTCTTGGTGTTGCAGCCTGTTTTTCCAACAGTTCAGGAACTTATTTTAATCTGCAAACTTTCAGAGTGCCACCCCTTGGAGAGTCGGGTACGTTAATAAGCTTCTCCAGGTGTTAGAACTGGGTTGGATGCACTGCTTTTCCAGAACATTTGCAGAAAACAATAAGTTGAGAAAGGCCTATAGTGAGGAGGTAAGGTGACATCACATTTCCTAGTGTGGTTTGATATATGTATGAAACCCAACAGCAAAATATTGTTGGAAAATGTTCTCCTTTCCTCTATTTGGTTTATATTGTTTCTTTTATACCGCATGCCTTGCTGCAAATATGGAGCCACAATAATGTGGCTGTGGTTTTCAACCTTTTTAACACAATATTTTGCTGTTGGGTTTTATATACATGTATCAAGTGGATTAGTGGATGAGGCGACAAATCCTCCAAAATAAACAACAGAGTAAAATTGTGTCCATGCCCTCTAGAACATCACGAAGAAGCCTTTTCCGGTCTGATACCTCTACTGGCAGGCTCTCGGCATCATTTGTCTGTGTCTTCCAAAACAAATTACTGTTGAAAAATAAATCTGTTTTATGATCTGACAACACTATGTTTAAGGTTTGGTTAGGTTTAGACATCAAAATTTGCAATGACAACGACAGACCCTTCCCACAGTCCTCCTCAGTTGGTAATATGATATCCCTGCAAGATTCTTAAAGTAAACAGAAACACGTTGTGAGCTATTCCTGGCCGAGTTTAAACTGTTTTGGTCCAGCTTAGTGCATTAGCTAGTTATCTATTTTTACATTAACTTGGGCGTAAAGGGGTCGATGATTATCTAAAAGATGTCGGAACATATTCGAAGTGTTGGACCCCTTTGCAGTCACGTTTCGACGGTACGCTTTGCAAATTGGATATCCATCTTCTACAACAACTCCCTGGCCATGTTGTAAATATCCAAAATGCTCCCACTCTGCCTATCTAAGGCGCTTATTTGGGTGGAATTTCAGTTCCCTCTGACATTTTTACAGCTCATCTTCTCAACGCCTCATGTCAGTGGCACGACTCTCTTACACACAAAACAAACTGGCGCACACATGTGTTACGTGACTCGTGAGATTATATCGTAGCTTCTACAATTCTTACAGTTATGAAGTAAAACTGGTCAACCCCGACTAGGGCTGCAACTAACTATTGTTTTCAGTATCTGTCGATTATTTTTTCCATTAATCGATTAGTTGTTTGATCTATAAAATGTCAGAAAATTGTGAAAAATGTTGATCAGTGTTTCCCAAAACCCAAGATGATGTCCTCAAATGTCTTGTTTTGTCCGCAACTCAAAGATATTCAGTTTAATCTCATCGAGGAGTAAAGAAACCAGAAATTAGTCACATTTAAGAAGCTGGATACAGAGAATTTTGCCTTTCTTTTCCTAAAAAATGACTTAAACTGAATAACTGATTCATTTACGTACCTTAAGATGGAGAAAACCTAATTTTATAAAAGTCTTTGAGCAAAATAATGATTCAGTTTGTCATTTCAAAGTGACAGCTCTGTGAAATTACAATGAAATGAAACACACACATACACACACAGCGTTGCACACAATCATTAAATCATTCCCAGTCCTTCTAGCGATGACTGAGGTCACAGGTCAAAGGGCAGAATGACAAAGAAAGAGGCAGAGCATGAATGCTTCATTAGTCAATCATATCCATTATAATCCATAAAATCAGCATTTCAATTTCACCCCTGTCACTGCGGTCAGTGATCTCGCTCTCTGCACTAATGGTGACGCCATGAAGCTGTCACACCCACACAACCTCCAGCAAAACTCAGGGCTCCATTAAGTAAACAACTGGCAGCGTACATGTTAGATTTTGTGTTTGTTATGTTAATAATATATACATTATACAATATATTTCATAATCTTATTATATATTTCAAGAGCAGGCAAGTTGCTTTGTATTCCTCCTCATATCTTGTGCAAATATCATTATATAAATTATTCTGCAGAATTAATTCAAAGTACCCTTATGGGAACTATGTTAAAATGTGAATGTGGCAAATATACACTACAAGCATCAGCATATTGCTATATTACAGTTATTGGGGATTCAAATAATCCTGGGGAGAGCTCGGGGAATGGAGCATGATTTTACTTCCTGTGCAGTTATTTAATATTAGCAGGGCATCCTGTTTAATAATGAAATGCGTGTACACACTGAATGTCGTACATCACTCCTGGGGAATTATTCCTGTGCCATTTGTATCATTTAAGTGGTTTAAACATTGAAGCGGGGGTAGATCATGGGTCAAGGACACAACAGCCATAAGCGTATTTACAGTGATGAGTCTTGGGCCTGAGATCATTCCTCATGTCAATCACGGGCCGTACCATGAAGATGCGTATGTGATTGGTCTCAAATGAGATTCTCCTCCTCCATCTTCTCACTGTGGCAGCGCTGTGAGCATGTTTTCTGGGGAAGCACGTGTGAGCTTAAGATGGATTGTAATGTGATTTTAATTACCTATCTCTTAGCTATATAATTGCGCTTTTATGATTGTTTTGTTTTTATTAATAAATCTCTTATTATTGCAACCAATTTCATTTTATGGGCCACCACAAGGCAATTACAATACTTAAGAGAGAATTTTGCAAGTCACAGAAGTCACAGTTTGTTGTAAAAATGTTGAAGTATAAGACTGTGAAAATACGTAATTAGAAAGACTACACACCCAAAAGTTACATAAGTAACATCTCTCTCTCCAAAGCTATGATGCCTGTGTGTTTCGTACTGGGATGTACTCACATGAGCAACCGATCTTGTTCGTTCTTTCGCTTCCCGGCTGATAAAAAGAGCAGGATTTGCTGGATGAAACCCATCAGGTAAGATAACTTTTCATTTGTGCATAGAACAAAACTAAGTTAGCTAGCTAGCTAGTGTTGGTGACGTATATTGTGCTCGACGAGAGATGTAGTTCACTGAGCGGTTTCTAAATGATACTATGACAAACCTACGATAAACTGCAACTTTCTTAACTTGCAAAAGTATCTTTTAAATTGACAAACATCATATGTGTGATTCATGGCGCAATTCAAACGGGATCAAAAAAATATCTGTCTTTCACCGTTGACTTCTCGTGAAACTTACAATTCCTGTATGTTGTGAATCTGCATCATAAAATGCAGGGTAAACTCTGTTTTACAAATATGAAGGTGGGTACACTAGGTCGGTTTACTCTTCAGCAGTGGCAAATGAGCAGAAGAGCAATTTTCCACCAAAAATCCCCACTCAGCTTTGCATAAAAGCCAGAGTTTCCATTATCCAGTGGTTGGGCACTGAGGTGTGTCACAGCGGAAAGATGCCAGACCTCCTACAGCTGCCACCTCCACTCAAAGTATCGACAAAATTACCCCTGAAAATTAAACCGCATCTCCTCCAGACCGAGAGGGGCTTATGTAACAGAGTGCTCATTAATTACTACAGTACATGACTCGACTTAATTATTGTCAAAATTAAGAGTTCACCTTTAGCTGAGCTTATAATTAAAATTGTTTTGTAGTTCTCTGGGAATAATGAGTCTTCCAAAAAGTGTGCCAAACATGTCCCAAACAACACAGAGAATTTCTAATAAGCTGTAGACGTATTCATCCCTATCTCCGGTAATACACTGACATGTACTTATACTGTAGTACTTTAATCAGAGAGAGACACAGATACACCTTCCCTATCCTGTCAGAAACTCTGTAAAGTATCTAATGATAAGGAGCAGGATCTATGTGTGATATTTGGAGGAATTTAACATTAAATTACACTTTGACAAATGCCACAAACCTCAGGTGATATCAACAGACAGCTTAACAACATAAGCGTCTCACTTTACTCTCTGTATCACCCACTCACTTAAACCCAACCACACACACACACACACACACACACACACACTGACAGGCAGGTCACCACAGGGTCATAATCCCGAGTGTATCCATTTAGAGGCTGTCATTGTTCTCAGAGGAGCATTAGATTACAGCTAGTTATTAAGACTCGAGACTGCTGGTGAAGATGAGAAGGGTCAAAGTGTGGTGACCTTCTATCCATCACTACCACAAACCAGTTACTGAGGATAGTCTTACAGTAGATTTACAATCAAAAGATAACATACCACATTGCAATACAGTACAAGGCAGTTATAATTAAAACAGCACTACTGTACATGTTGTAAGTTTGATGCCTAGATGTCCAAATGTGTCTTTAAACATCATTACATATCATTATTAGGCTGTCAAAGATAATAAGATAATAACAAGTTAACACAAAAAAATTTTAACGCCACTAATTTCTTTAACGCATTAACACAACTTGCTTGCTTGATTTTTAGGTTGTAGCGGGCTCAGTTCTAAAGCAAGAGTGAAGATACCGATCATAAAAAAACTAGAAAAACCTAAGGAATCCATTGATACCAACCATGTCATACTAGCTTGTCGGGAATAACACTAAATAACGCTCCAAAGTTGGGAAAATTTTGGCGAGGAAAAACTGGCATGGCCATTTTCAAAGGAGTCCCTTGACCTCTGACCTCAAGATATGTGAATGAAAATAGGTTCTATGGGTACCCACGAGTCTCCCCTTTACAGACATGCCCACTTTATGATAATCAAATGCAGTTTGGGGCAAGTCATAGTCAAGTCAGCACACTGACACACTGACAGCTGCTGTTGCATGTTGGGCTGCAGTTTGCCATGTTATGATTTGAGCATATTTTTTATGCTAAATGCAGTACCTGTGAGGGTTTCTGGACAGTATTTGTCATTGTTTTGTGTTGTTGATTTCCAATAATAAATATATACGTCCACTCCCATGTTGATAAGAGTAATAAATACTTGACAAATCTCCCTTTAAGGTACATTTTGAACAGATAAAAAATATGCGATTAATTTGCGATTAATCACGGACAATCATGCGATTAATCTCGATTAAATAATTTAATTGATTGACAGCCTTATTAGTTACATTTTCAAATAAGCAATCCGTTACAAGAACATCACAGTGAAATGCAAATGGAGGATGAGCCTCTGTCAGCTGCAAAGAACTCTACTTCAAATCTGAAGAAGCCCCATGCATGCTGTATGCACAGCTCCACAACACTGGTGGGTGGCGATGCGCATCGAGGAGGAGAATGATGCCGGTGCTACAGCTCCAAAACAGCAACGTCTTTCAGCTGTCAATCCGAGGGAAATTAATGAGCTTGTAGCTGGTTACGTGGCGGAGTCTCCATGTTTCCATAAGATCATTAAGAAGATCCCTATGACACGCAACATAGAGGGAACAGTACCTGACAGAAAAAACATTTGCTAAAGAGCTGTAATGGGGATATTGCGTCTGTCATTCCTGCCTGCAGAGTTACAGATGCTGTAGAGAATGCTATGCAATGATGGTAGAGTCAATACATTCAAAAGGTAGACGGACAGTAGGCCACGCGTAACAGACATGCACAAGGAATCGCAACGGGGTTTTCATTTTTAGCAACACAAAAGTACTCCAAAGAGTTACTTTTCTCAGTAGGTAACGCTGTAAAATAAGTTACTTTTTAATGGCAGTAACATCGTAATTAGGGCTGTCAGTCGATTAAAATATTTAATTGCAATCAATCGCATGATAATTCATGATTAATTACGATTAATCACATTTTTTATCTGTTCAAAATGTACCTTAAAAGGCGATTTGTCAAGTATGTAATACTTTTAGCAATGTGGGAGTGGGCAAAAACTGTATGCTTGCTTTATACAAATATATGTATATATATATTATTGGAAATCAATTAACAACACAAAACAATGACAAATATTGTCCAGAAACCCTCACAGGTACTGCATTTAGCATAAAAAAATGCTTAAATCATAACATGGCAAACTGCAGCCTAACAGGCAACAACAGCTGTCAGTGTGTCAGTGTGCTGACTTGACTATGACTTGCCCCAAACTGCATGTGATTATCATAAAGTGGGCATGTCTGTAAAGGGGAGACTCGTGGGTACCCATAGTACCCATTTCATTCACATATCTTGAGGTCAGAGGTCAGAGGATCCCTTTGGCACAACTTGCTTCACATTATGAACAAAAAACTCAAACGTATAGGGACAGTGATAATATCTGTGAAAGCTGCGGCACATATACTTCATTCCACAGTTCTTTAAAACTTATACAGTATATGCTGCATCCTGTGAACCTTAAGTCTTATACTACACTACTTTTTTTGGTTTGAATCCCCCAGGTTGGTCACCATGGTAATATGTGTTCATGGAGCCATATGAGCTGTTAGCACCATATGTCTGGACTGAAATGTTTTGCAAGCAAAAACAACCAAGGACCTCATTAGAAAGTGCCTGCGAGCAAGGCACTGTGCTCTCACACTTCTCCAGGAGACCTTCAGCAGTGCGGTGTTTGTGCTTAGAGTTGAATATCTCCTCCTGTGCGTGTCCGTGTGTGTGTGGTTGTGTGTGTGTGTGTGTCAACACTTCCTCCCACTGCAGCTCAAGTCATTGCTGCATCCATTCAAGGTCACTGCTGTTAACATGAATGTGTTGTAAGGGACCAATTTAAAAGAGGAAATAAAATCTCTGTTTCGCTGTCCATCTTTGTGTTTGCTCTTTGAAGTAAATCTCAGAAATAAATGGTTTACAGTGGAGATAAGAGAAAAGCCACCAATAGTTCCAGTATATCTTTTGCCTTTGACATAATGTCAATCAAAATGTTACATCCTAAACTGAATGTGCCTGAAATCTAGTGCATTTACAGGAGAATTTCTGAGAGCAAAATTGTAAGGCATAACTTTTCTGAAACTTTTTTTTCCATTGTACATAAATGCATGACATAATAGGGTTGTTCTCAAACTTGCACCATGTAATAAGCACATACTCCTACACTACCTGCACCACAATTAGCTATTTGTTGCAGAGAGAGCAGCGTTCCTGGCTGCTAGAGAGTCTCCAGATATGGACACTTGATAGTGAAGAGTGGTAACAACGAGAGAAAACCGTCATCTCAGTAATAGCATTGCTATGGAAACAGTATGGAGGCGTTATGTGTGTGGGAAAAAGCAGCAATAAAATAACACCAGGCAAGAATAAAGATGCCAGATGGCAACCAGGCAGCATCTGGAGGAACGAAGGACACATGTATACTGGTTACCTTGGAGAACAGTATACACTAAGCAGTGTAAAGATATTTTGAACTGCCTTAGCATGACTACATTACACCTCCAAAGGGGATGTTATATGCAGAAGTGCACTGCTAAAATTCAGGGAACACATGTCAGTATTGACAGAAAAGGAAGTAGAACCTATTAAGCATCTTTAACAGTAGGTACAACAATTATCCCTTTGTTTTACGTTGAATCACATTGTAACATCACATTACTTGATACCAAGAAAAAGAAAAAAAAAACAGTAATTTCAACAGTTTCTCAACACCCAGAAAACCAAGTCAAACTGAAAAAGACAGCAGCACTCGTGCAGAGCCGACATCGAGAAAACCCAAAACTTGACCTTTATTTTATTTTCTAAATTGTGTTTATGACCTTCATGCTACTTCTCTAACAGACCACATTTCTTTTGGTCACACACTCTCTCTCTCTAACACACACACACACACACACACACACACACACACACACACACACACACACACACACACACACACACACACACACACACACACACACACACACACACACACACACACACACACACACACACACACACTTCTGCTGCAGTTCTACTGCAGTTTTCTTTCTGTTGCAGGGAAAAAGAGTTTATGTGAATGTGCTGTACTGAATAAGGTGTAGAGTTGTTCCTATACCAATACAAGTATCAAAAATGCGTCCGATGCTGCCTAAAATTCAGGATCAGGTATCGGGAAGTACGCCAGTCTATGCACCAATCTGATACCATAATTCATTAACCCAGAAAAAATTTTTACTTTTAAACCGGAACTCAATTCTTCTTTGCCGCTCCAAAACAGTAGCCTTCACTGAGCTTGTCGCCCTGGATGTATCATGGCTGCCACTGGCAACTACACTGTTTTAGAGCAGCGAAGAACAATTGATTGCAGGTAGTTTGTCACGTGACGATAGCAAACAACAACAATGCGGTGCTAGTGGAGATTGAATTATTTGGTGCAACAAATGCCAAATCATTGCAATGAATGACCACAACACTTTCTACACTTAACACAAGTCACTTCTTGAAATCATTTGAGTTGGGTTATGAGTGTAGCATTTTAGCACAGACACATACACACAGACACACATTCACACAAAGCAAAGGTCAGAGCAATGATTATGTGCTGTGCTGTAGCCTTAGCTCAAAGAGTACAAACAGAACCTTCAAATGGGCTCTGAAGGCTTCATGACCTTCATCCACAGCAAACTGAAAGTGGAATATAACTGGAGTTACAGTATTCTTCTATTTCTATTTCTATAGTACATTCATAGTATTATAAGCTTCAGAAAATCCTTTAATATGTTCAATGACAATGCTTATCAATTATTTCTACAACATCCTTACGTGGCCAGCTACATCGTCGTCAAGCCACAGATGAAATGTTGCTCAAGTGCTCACTGGCTTAGTTGTCGCTAAACAGCACTGGGAAGTGGCTAACGGCAAGAATGTGTTTTCTTACATTTTTTAGATGGAACGGAACAGGGTGAAACAAAAACATATGATTGGTTGACGAGTCATCGCGTCATTTTAGCGCTGAATAAAGTTGAGGCCAGCTAAACTTTGATTTGTAGCGCGTCACGTCCGTCACACAGCAACAAGTGTTGGGCGTCAGTTTGTAGCTTCATGTCACCGGCTTCCATTTAAATTGACATGTAGCCTGTTGCTTCGTCACTCATAGTGTGAACATAGCATAAGGGCAAAAAAGCCAACATTAATGGGCCAGGACTAAGTCCATGGACTTGTATTTACATAGCACTTTTCTAGTCTTCTGACCACTCGAAGCCCTTTACACTACATGTCAGAATTCACCCATTCACACACACATTCATACACTGATGGCAGAGGCTACTAAGGTGCCAACCTGCCCATCAGGATCTAATCTAAGTACTCATTCAGCGTCTTGCTCAAGGACACTTCGACATGTGACCGGAGAAGCCGGGGATTGAACTACCGACCTTCCAATTGGGCCACAGCCACCCCAGGCTGAATTGATTGAATTGTCTCCACACTTCACCACCAGCCTCTACACCCTCAAATTTTGCCCGTCTACATGAACACTTGCATTGGTACTGGAGTTTGTCAGTGCTCCAAAATGTTGGACCCGATCAGAAAATGAACCACCACCTATATACCCATCTATCAAAACCTGACGTGCATAAATATATTTGAAAAATAATGTTCAAAAAGACTTGAGGCCATTCAGACCCAACTAAAAATGTGTCCCAAACAAAGACAAAATAGCACCAGTAGCTCATCTTGCTCCACCAATTAACAAGCTGTGGTCCAAAACAGTAGCAAGACAGGTGATATTTCCGTGTACTTCATAGTTCTCACCTTTAAAAATGTTCTCCTATAATCCAATTATAATCCAGATATCATAATTGGATCCACACAGGGCTGAGACCTGCAGTTAAAGAACGAGGCCCTACCCGGTCCCTGTTAGACTGAATGTAATTTGTCCCAGCCTGACTGGGATCAAGGCTCGCAAACTAGGAACCAAAGGACGCATGTAATTGGCATTCATATTTGGATATGGAGATAAATCATGTACTGCAGTATTGTCCAATATGAATTCCTAGGGAGAGTGGGCTACTCAGTCATGTTGATCTTTCAGTTGCTTGATTAAAGTTGGTGCACAATGGGGTCATGGTACATAAACCACAGGAAAAAGACCCGTCCTGTTTGCTTGAGTAGGTGCATGTATAGTACAGTAAATTGCAGCACAGAGCTCCACAGAAAGAGTGCTCAAATCTATAGAGCCTGGTAAAGGGCAAAGCTTGTTTGAAATAGAAAAGGTTCCGTTCATTTGTATGAAAATTAGTAATCAGTATAGGCCTTTCTCACAGCAGACATTTTGACTTGTCATAGCAAGAAAAGCACAGGGGTTACTGATAACGATAGCTCTCTTCTATTCAAGTGCTCCAGTGAGAGTGACATCAAAGTGAATAGAAGCAAAGAGACAAAACTCCAGTGCTTTTTTGACAACAGCTGCTAGATGGCACTGTCATTTTCTGTAACCAGTGTAGCATGAAAGTAGTAGAGTAGTAGTAACATTTCACATACGAGAGATATGTTGCTTATTATAATTAAAATCTGAAATCACAATCAAAACAGTAAAAACTGGGAACCAAGTTTTATCATTTATTTGAAACCTTTATTATAGAGACAATTGATTAGTGATTGATATAGACCAAGGTATAATGACAATTATATAACACTGACAACACTGTAAGATATAACAATTATAAATGCATAAAAGGCAACTCAAATTCCTTCAAATATGATTGGAAAAAAAAAAATCACATAATCATTTGATTTGAAATAAAACATCAGTACAATAACAAGATACAAAATAAGTGAAATAAAAACAGCTCAGGTGAAAGCAATGAGAACAGATTATTTACTGAAATGTAAAAAATGATATCACAAAACAGACCAATCCCCTCCTATGGGTCAGGGTGCAGCTCAAAGCAGTGATCCCTATAATCACATGTATCCACAACAAAACAAAGAAAAACAAACAAACATAACTATATATACAATATATATAATATTTTATATATTTTATAAAAAACTAAGGGGACATCTGCACCCTGTCATGATCATGATCAATGGTTGACTTCTAATCTTCAAAACTTTATTATTATTATTATCATTATTATTATTATTATTATTATTATTATTATTATATTGGGGTATTATATCTTTGGCTATTTATATTATTTCCCATCTTTTATGGGATATGTTGTACTTTTCAACTACATTGTTATTATTATTTCACTTAGCAATAATAATTAATAATAATAATATCACATACAGAGTTTATCTAGTTTTTTGTTTGTCGTTTCTGTAATCTCTCTTTGTCTCTGTCTTTTTCTTTTTTTTTTGTTACAGTTCAAATGTTTTATTTGGCTGAACGTCTAACATCCAAGTATATAACACACTGTATTAAAGCCAATGAGAAATGAGTGAACTGAAATGAACATCTGCATATTAACTCTCTGTCTCAGCTGAAAGCTGCTCTCCTCTCCTGGTCCCCTGGTCCACAGCAACTACAACAACACAGAGCATCACCAGCAGAACACTGAGCACTGAGCATCTCACTATGTAGAAGGTGGAGTGAAACCCAGATGGCTCTCTGCACTTAAGAAGAGTTTTGGTTGTTGACACACACTGAACATATGGGTCAAGAACTGCACACCAATATTCTCCTGTGTCTTCCAGTGAGACGTTAGAGATAACCAGAGATGTCTCTCTACGATTCCAGCTCACCCTGCTCATCATGCTTGTTTCTGTATTAAAGATTTTTCCGTCTGTTTGCTTTGACTTGATGAACCAATAGGTGGCCTCTCTCTCTCCCAAATCTCTGCATCTGAGAGTGATTTCTTCTCCCTCTGAGAAGAGCTCTACAGCAGGTGGGCCAAATTTGGGGCACACAAACAGAAAATACTTTTGCAGTCCTCTAGAGGTTTTACAGCTGTACAAACCTGTGTCATTTAACATTAACGATGAAAACACCAGCGAGTAGTTTTGGTCCACAGTGTCTCGTTTTTTTGGGTTAGCATGATAGACCTTCTTTTCCCAATGTGGGGGCTGGTCATCGATGAAATCAATGACATTGCACGGCAGCACAGCCGTCTCCTCCACTGAGCGGTAGATTACCTCTGGTTCCAGTTCAAACTGTAAAGGGTGACTCCTAACACACTGCTGTTGGTTCATCACCAGACAGGTGTACGTTGTGTTTATTGCTGTTCTGTAGTCAGATACACGAAGAGCTGATGTGTTTGTCACCACTTGGTATCTTCCTTTAACATTGTCCATCACTGATGTCGTATTGTCCCCAAAAACTCTTGTCCATATTTCTTGCTCATGTCTAAACTCACGCTTGAGCCACTGGATATCCTGATTGCCAGCCGCTCCATGACATGGCAGGTCCACTGATCCTCCAGGACGCACTAGAGCAGGTGTTTTCCTATATACTGAACTACAAATAACAATACTGATGTTTTTCTCAGATGTCACTTTGCCCTCGGTCCAACACTCTTCTTGGTACGTGCCGGAGTCTGAGTGAGTCAGGTCGTGGATCGTGTAATTAGAAATGCTGCCAACTGAAAGTCGTCCTTTCAAATCTTTAGGTACTGTGGAGTTCTGGGACCAGAGATTAGAGGTGTTCCACAGGACAATCTTCTCCTCACCAACAAATCTGGAGATCAGGCAGGAGGAGTTGGCGTCCTTGGGGAGCTCGAAGGTGTAAGAGTCCCTTTCCTCTTGGATGATGATGAGTTCCTCTGCATGAATGTTGTTGATGAGCGCAAACAGCAGGAAGGAGAGCTCTGTGACTGCAGCCATTCTGCTCAGAGGTCTGCTTGTGAGTGTGCGCAAACACCGACACAACTCCCCTCATAAGCTCCGTGTCAACCCTCATCAGCAGCATCTCATTTGTGGTTGGATGAACATGACTTCTTTATCACTTTATCTCATCATCATTGGAAACTCTGAAGCAACAGGCTCTCTATCAACTAATCTATGTCCTTTGGACGGAACTAAAACCACTGAGGATGTCGTGCTTTCAAACACTGATTATGGATTTGAATGTTGTGATAGTGTCAGACTGACGGATGTGTGGAGGGAGGGAGTTCCAGAGCCTGGGAGCAGAGCAGCTGAACGCCCTAGCTCTCATGGTGCTGAGGCGTGAGGTGGGGGTGGTCAGAAGACCAGCTGAAGATGAGCGGAGGGAATGGGAGGGGATATACTCCTGAAGGAAGTCAGTGAGGTAGGTGGTGGCAAGGTTGTGGAGGGCTTTTGTAGGTGAGCAGAAGGTTTTTGAAGTCAATCCGGTATTGAACAGGGAGCCAGTGTAGTTGGATGAGAATTGGGGTGATGTGGTCAGAGGATCTGGTGCGGGTGATGATCCGGGCGGCAGAGTTCTGAATGATTTGAAGTCTGTTGAGCAGTTTGGAGGGAAGGCCAGAGAGGACAGCATTGCAGTCGTCAATCCGGGATTTAACAAATGCGTGGACCAAGATTTCTGTGCTGGAGTGAGACAGGGAATAGCGGAGTCTGGAGATGTTGATGCACGATACTGGGAACCTGAAATCAAAGCAGCTAAATGGAATTCAGCCATCATTAGCCACATTTATTTGCAACTGTGCTTTTCCTACTGTCAACATGTCTTCTGTGAAAGAGGCTTATAGTTCCCTATGTTCTGAGTAAAAACTTTTTGAGGGAATTAAACAGATGGTGTGTCTATTTGTGTCTGCGTTTGTGCTTGCAAGTATTCATTTGCATGTGCAATCATGTACATGTGCTCTTACGTCAGCATTTTAGTGTCTGCAAGAGGAAGAGGGAGCTCAAGAGACAAACGAAGAATGAAAGAGTGGATTGCATGAGTTTCACCTAATTTTGTTAATTGGATTAAACACCTGTGTCTATTCTAATGTGCATTTCACTCTGCTTTAGTTTCATGCTCTAATTACTTAATGACTACTGGCTGCTGGGTTAGTAAAAATTAACTTTGTTTCATACTTTTACATCACTTTCTTCTACATGAACACATTTCACTTTACAGAAAGTTGTGAGCTCGGCTGTGGGTGGTCTTGGCTTTCATTTGTGGATTTATTCTGTTCATCTTGAAAGGTAATTTGATTGTGGTAATTTATAGATACAAATTAAACATTGTAAATAGAAAAAAGCCCATAAGTATGGGCTTTAAAGCCTCTAAGGTAAACCCACACAGGTGATTTCAATTATCTTGGCTAATTAGACCACTTCTGAGGACTGTGTGGGTATGTATAGACGGAGCTTGATTGACATCTCCCTCATTCTCCTGTTACATTTGTTAGGGTGGGAAAAATTACATATATACCTAAGTACCTAGCTACCTAGTGCACATTCACTTACATTCATTTAAATGACATTTTTGCATTATATAAGAGGGCTGGAATGATACACCTTCTCCTGATTCGGTACTATCACGATACTTCGATATGTATTGCAATTCTACAAGTATTGCGATTCAAGAATACGATTTATTGCAATTTTTACAAATTGTTTTAACACTAGAGCATGGGAAAAAGTTGAATCATACACTTCTAGGGACTTTCACTTTGGAAAATATCTAAATGAATAAAGTAAAAATGTTTGATTTTCAGCAAGTACGTAGTCAGAGATGTCCTGAAGTCAAATATATCAATCATTGTCAGGAATCATTTTTGATTTTAAAAAGAATAAAAGGACAAAAGAATAAAGACATTTCCCTCACAAATTAGTGGTATTTTCTTTATAACTTAAAAGATATGTTGTTGTGTTGTTTTGTACTTCTGGTGAATATAATCCATCAATGTTATTTCCCTACATGTATGTTGTATATACAGTTTCCTTTGTTAACACCTTATTTTGAAAATCAGACGTAGTCACGACTGTATACTTCCGATAAGTTCGACAAGTCCGTCGCTAGCTCTCCCCGTCAGCTCCGTTCTCTTTATACATCCATGGTCAGCTCCATCAGGGCTGTTTGAATGCATTTAACATAAATGTCAGTATATGGGTGCTCTACAGTTGTAGCGTCGGCCGATTGGACCACAGAGACGAGAGTGACGGCTGGCTTGACTGCACGTTACCGCAATACGATAACGTTTCCTGTCCATGTCAGAGTTAGCATGAGTTAGCCGTGATGTCTAGCTCTGCTTTTCCTACACTGTGTAAAACCCAAAGTGTTTCCATACTTTACTGTGTGTGTAGTGTTTACCACTTTGGATTTAACATGTGAGGGTGCAGGTCGTATCCATGCCGACCCTCCGCCGTTTTCCGCTCTGTTGTATCTGTCGGTTTCTGCTCGGTTTCGGTTTGTTTTGAGTGACAGATACAGAACGGATATGACGTCACATTACTCAGACTACAACAATAAAAGCGGTAACTTCCCTCTACCTCCGCAGAGATTCAAATGAAGCAAATATATCGATTCTGGCATCAAAAAATCTATTGCAAAATCATTAGAAAAAAAATTACATCGGTGAATGAATTTTTTTTCCCACCCCTACTATATATATTACGGTTGCGTGATCTCATTCTTACAAGGCAACGCTTTTAAACTACAGTTTGTAAAGTAATCTACTGGAAGCAGAACTTTATCCTCATAGAGAAATCCATCTCTTGTCCCACTTTGTAGAAGATGATCATTACCAAAATTACTCAAACCATAAAAGTGTTGAAATGAAACCACTTGAAGATAATGGGAAGGTGAAACGGTCGTATGAAGGAGTGCTCTTACATCGTGCCAAACCACTTGGCTCTCCTGACAAGTGCTCGACTGTGGCTGTGTTCATCATCAAGCTGAGATAATGTTATAGGTCTGTGCCTAAAAGCAAGGATTTGGAAGTCATACTAAGATTGAAGTCCAAACTTGAAAAGGAAGACCTAAGCATTCTGATGATCAACACAAAAATGAGGACATTGGGGGGTTCCTCTACGTGTTTCGACATCCATCACATTATTCCAAGAATTCAAAAACTTTGCAAAAGCTTTTTTTTTAAAATATAAAAAGGTTGATTTAGCAAGAAATGGAAAGAGAAATGTGTGAGCACTAGTGTGTAATGATCTACACACAAGGGATTTCCCATCATTCGTGTGTGCTGACAGGGAATTTCTGCACCACATCTCACGCTATTATCATCTGTGCAACACACAACTCCGTCAGCAGGATTTATTGACTGTCTGTATGACATATAACAGGTAGATGGTTTCCATCAGTAGGCTATCTGTTCCTGCAGGGGAGATTAAATCATTTTATAGGATGTTACAATGAAACACCACAGAGACTACGCAGCAAGTAACAATAAAAACCTTACAAATTGTCAATTATATAACTGTACTGTGAGGTTACAGATTACGTTTAGACATTGCTGTGTGTTACAGATAGGGTTAGGCAAGGCAAGGCTAATCTTATTTATATATACACGTTTTATACACAGGAGAAAACTCAGGAGACTGTAAACACCAACTATTTAGTGACGAAGATTCTCGTCATTGAAAGGCAACATAAAGAAATGTTGCTTTTAAAAGAAGTGAGAGAACACATCTCAAGTTCGCAGGAAGGCCACTCCAGCAACTGGATTTTGAAATGACTCACAGAACAGCAAAAAGACCAGTGCTAGATGACCTGAGAGGTCAGGGTTATGGCTTTTAACCATGTCAAACACATATCGTGAAGCAAGGCAATTCACAAACAAAACATTTTAGCACATTAAGGGGGTTTCTGAGTAGTTTCCAGAACAGAAGCGCTCGCCATCCACTCACTAAAAAATGCAATTCTTGCAGAAATCTCAAAATGTCAAAAGTTTTTTATTTTCCATTTTTATCAATTCTCGATCGTTAAAAAAAAATGGTTACATTTAGCACCAAATCTGTGTAACAAATGGTATCAACCCAAAAATTGCTGCAACTACTTATGAGACATAAGTGAGCATGGGATGGCCATCATATACTTCTATCATAATGTTCCAAGCCCTTATACACTCTCACAATGTATTTTAATTAATGAATTCATGTATTCGTTCATTCATTCATTCATGTTTATTTCTGATTTATGACTAGAACAATTTGACACACAGCGCTGAGCTGCAACTGAAATTAATCTTCAGGTTCCCAGTTTTCAGATGATGAACACCACTTCTATGTGACATCTACTGCTGACCTGCTATCTCCCCCTAAGAACCCCTGTACCCCCTTAAGACAAAAATGTGTCTTCTGTAGTTCTCAGCGGGTTAATCTGAATCTGTAAAATGTAACCAGTAACTATAGATGTCAAATAAATGTAGTGGAGTAGTAGTATAAAGTAGCATAAAATACAAAAATACTCAAGTAAAGCAAAGGTGTCTCAAAATTTTACTTAAACAACATTATAGTAGTCTATTTAACAGGTTACAAAAGCTTCTGTTCAGGTCTGGTTTTGATCAGAACCTCTTATTTATGCAATATTTTAAGTCATCACATAGCTAATGTTGTAATATGGTTACTTGTGAAATTACATACTGAAACAGGAGACTGCTGTCACTGGTTACAGGTGGCTGCATCTTTGCTGCATTGCTGCATTGAAGCCACTAAAACACTTAGCCGTTCATTTATGGATTTGGATTTATGCAGCTATTTGTCCAGTATTTGCATATAATGCTCGAAGAGTATTGTTGTGCATCTATTGACATGGTGTTTCCCTGCACTTATTGCAGTGTTTAAACAGTGACAAATACTGCAGTAAAGTCCACAGTGTGTGTGTGTGTGTGGTGTGTGTGTGTGTGTGTGTGCTGGTTCAACACTACCCTCTTTAGTTGTTATTATGATGACAATCTCTCATATCCCACTCTGCGTCCCTGGTCCTCTCACCTCGTCTCTCTAAAGAGGCCTTGGAGGACACCAAAGTATATTACCTTTTCTTACAAAAGATAGCACTGCACCCAAAAACACACATCCACAGTCTCTCACATACACACACACTCACAATCTGGCGGAGACTCAAGCTCCACTCTTTTCTATTACAATCTGTGAAGACACACAGAAACGACGAGAAAAGTGCTGATCCGAGGAAGCATAAACTTTGCCTGCGTCAGTGTATCAGCTTAGTGCTGTAAAGCAGAGATATATGGTGACACTAAAACTGAATGTCCATTCGAAGCATGACTGTGCAAAAACGTAGGTGGAGGGATACCACTAATGACGGGACCAGGGGAGGGAAGAAGACACAAAAATGCTTGAATGAT
>CAKAOH010040992.1:124235-144819 GCA_916701665.1 Sebastiscus tertius
ACACTACCCTCTTTAGTTGTTATTATGATGACAATCTCTCATATCCCACTCTGCGTCCCTGGTCCTCTCACCTCGTCTCTCTAAAGAGGCCTTGGAGGACACCAAAGTATATTACCTTTTCTTACAAAAGATAGCACTGCACCCAAAAACACACATCCACAGTCTCTCACATACACACACACTCACAATCTGGCGGAGACTCAAGCTCCACTCTTTTCTATTACAATCTGTGAAGACACACAGAAACGACGAGAAAAGTGCTGATCCGAGGAAGCATAAACTTTGCCTGCGTCAGTGTATCAGCTTAGTGCTGTAAAGCAGAGATATATGGTGACACTAAAACTGAATGTCCATTCGAAGCATGACTGTGCAAAAACGTAGGTGGAGGGATACCACTAATGACGGGACCAGGGGAGGGAAGAAGACACAAAAATGCTTGAATGATAGAAAGGAAGGGAGGGAGAAAGAAAATAAAAGAAATATACATGAGCAAAGATGAAACAGCAGGAAGATAAAAAAGCTCTGAGAAAATTGGTTTTAGTGGAAGAGAGGGAAAATGAGAGAGAGAGAGATGGACAGGAAGGATACAAAGAGGTAATTGTTTATCTGCTGAAGCAGCTGGGTTGGATATTATATTGCCCCCTCTTGAGCTGTGGTTTCAAAAGGTCTCGCTGCAATCCACAGTAGGTGACACTCCTACTGATTCCACCGCTGCATGAGCACTGCAGCACCTCTTAAAGCAGTACGGTATTTCACTTTAGCGGTCACACATTTTCTCTTCTCTTGGCAAACACACAGGATCTCTGGGAAGTCACGAGCAATTGACTTTTAGCTGCTCTGATTCACTGCCTGAGCATTGCACACAGGGCTTTTGTTTTTGAGCAATAAATCAATAAATAATCAATAAATGAAATGAGGAAATAGTGCCGTACAAATATCAAACTGTGCACAAATAAATTCCACATATATGATGCTACAGTTGTTTAGTTTAGTATTGTCAAAATGACACAAAGGAAGTGACTGCAGACATTCGCTTCTGTTCAATCTACTGTTGACAAGTGTTATTCAAGAAACACACCACAATCCTCACGCTTTCATGTCCGCTGTCACAGTGACAGCAGGCCCACGGCTCCCCCTAGTGATGAAACCACCAACCAGCACTACATATATAAAACTAATTACAGGACATCTCCCTCTTTTGATCTCGCTTTGCATCTCCCAAGACTCTCATCCTCTCTGTTACTAACTCACTGGACCTCAATCACCCACCCACATGTACCACATAACTGTTAAACATGTTTTAAAAGTGTCTCCACTTCCCCTCGAGGGGTTCTTCACACACCCACGCTATTACCCCTCATGTGCTACTGCATCATCATTACAAATTAGGTATTCATAAGCTCTGATCTTGACATGTCTAGTGGGTGAGCAGAAAATAGTTCAGTCAGTCTCCCTGCTTGTTACAAACACACCTATTAGCTCTGTGGGGATTTCTAACTGAGTTACATGAATATAAGTGCTCAGACTGCACAGACTATGAGTTGTGGTACTTTGGCTGTGGTCTGATTTGAGAGTCACCTTGAACATCAGCTAATAGATTTAAAGTATAAGGATGAGTGTGTTAAAGTTACAGCTGGCACGGCTCCTTTCCATTTACATGAAGCAGTGCGGGAGAGTAAAGAGAAACTCCGCTGGGGGATTATCCTCAGGCAACCTCTGTGAGACCCAAGGAGAGCGCTGCCTCTTAAATAACCGCTTATCAGCCCTCATCAATAATGGACAAATACCAAGAGAGGGGATGAGCGAGGCAGCGATACTTAAAGACCAGAGCGCAGAGAGACGGGGAGAAACAAAGACAGAGAGATGGATCATTTATGTCTTAATAGAAGATGTTTTGTCCTTATTTTCACAGCCCGTATCCAGTAAATGAAAAGTTAAAAGACCAGTGTGTAAAATTTCAGGGGATCTTTTAGCAGAAATGGAATATAATATTCATAACTATGTTTTCATTAGTGTACAATCGCGGTTTTGCATTCGGCGACTCACGTTAGATGTTGCAATCTGCAACCAAACCACTAGATGCCACCAATTCCTACACACTGTACATTTAAAACGATTCAAAAAGAAAAAACAAATACAGAGGAGAAGAAGGAAAATATGAATCAATAGGCTAAAGCGCATATTTCAACACCTTCTGACATGTCATGTCATAAGATTTTTCTTTACTTGCCAATGTTCAAATCTTTGTCTAATTGTATGTCTTTCTCAGATATAATAAAGCAGAAATGTTTACATTTTTCTAAAGCTGGGACCATTTCTAATTAAATGGTGATCCACAGTGACTGTCTGGCACTCTCCTAAATGAGCATGTCAAAAGGACAAACCGATGCCCTATTGATTCACCCTGGCTGGTGCTGACACAAGTGCAACACCAGAAAAGTGTGTGTGTGTGTGTGTGTGTGTGTGTGTGTATGTTTGCAGAGACTCAGCTGACAGAGATGCGTGCGAGACTCCCGTTGACTTCCCAAGCCGCAGAGTTGATTAATGAGAGTCATGTTAAGAACATGCATTAGCTCACTCAATAGCCGACTAATGAACTGGTGATGTGCCTTTGTCTGTGAGTACTGAGGGAGTGTCCTATGTCACATTTAGCAGGCAGTCTCAGACTTGTTAAGACCAGTCTGGAAACAGGATTGACTAATGGAGGACAAAACTTGTGTCCCAAATTTAGGGTTAGACATATATAGAAAAGGGGTTAGAGAAGGGTAAGCCTCTAGGGAATTAATAAGTCAATAAAACATGACATTTCAACAGTCCGTCCTTCTCCTCCTGCTCTCAGATGACCATATAGATCTCAAATACTACTGTTATTGGTATTTAACTCAGAGTTTCAGGAATTTACAGGACTAAATTGTATTCTAGATTGAAATATATATTTAAAATTAAATATAATTTAAACCTTTGACAATGTTGCACACATTTGTAATGATTTGTGCATGCGCGCACACTACACACTGCAGAAGAGTTAGTAGTTCTGAGAATATCTAGTGAATGTACAGTGGACGTTTGTGCAGAAATAACTGCTGCAGCTCCTCCAGACCAACAGAGGTTTCCTGTGTCTTATGAAGTGACGGGGCTCTGCAGCAAGAAACGTTATCGTCTCCGACCGGGTGCCGGTGTCTCCCCTGTTCTCTCCGGCCGCGGTCGGGAGGCTGAGGCAGGAAAAGCCAACACTAGTATCAGCATTGATTCATGGAGAGACCTTCGTCTGGTCAGCTAACATTACTGCCAAGCAGCTGAACTATAGAGTGATATTGTGGTTTTAGCTGACGTGTGTCGCCTCACTGTTTTGACTGATGCTCGCTCACATTCAGGTAGCTCGTGCACGCGGGCGAGCGCGAGTAACAGGACGCTGACTTTCGTTGACTTAACGGCCACAGGTGTCGCTGTTACAACCAATTTCTGATTCTTACAAACAGTCCCTTTAATAGAAGCCTTTTTGAACACCTCACAATAATACAACAGCTTCAATAACCTACTGTGTTCAAGGCACAGTATAAGAGCCTACATTTTAAATTAACCTCCATAACACCAGCAACTAGCAGGCTACTACAGAACACAGCCAACAAAACATCACATTTAACCAGCAGTAAAGCCACAGAGCTTCTCAGAGACAGAGAAATATGAGTGTATTTGACTCACTTGTTTGAAGAAGACGACATTCAAGTAGTCTGTCCACTGCTAGTTCTTTAACTCGAATAACATTACTAACTTTCTATCATTTGAGTCATCTTGTCCATTCAGTTAGCTAACATTTAATGTTTTTTTTTAATGCTAATCAGAGGATGTAAACTTCACCTGACGCAGCCGTTGACGTAGACTCGTGTCGTACGGCTGCAGTACCATTGTTTCACCACACTCGTTCACTAACACGGGCCAGCCGTTACATATCAGAGGGGCGCTGTTTCACCGATTAGAAGCTGAAAACTGTGGAGGAGATACCCCGGATGTGACTACGACATACAGGAAATTAATGGATCTTTTAGTACAGAGGTCAGGGGTCAGGGGTCAGAGGTCACCAACCTCCCAGTGGATTTAAAAAAAAATGAGTGGAAATGAATAACTGTTTTTTTGTTTACATTTTCATTTTTATTTATCATTGTTGTAGGTCTATGTTACGACGGTACGACAGAATATTAGGGCCACATTGAGGAAAAAAAAAATCTGAAATTTAGAGAATGAAGTCATAATATTATGAGAATGAAGTCATAATATTATGAGAATAAAGTCATAATATTATGAGAAAAAAGTCATAGTATTATGAGAATAAAGTCATAGTAGTAATTTTACGTGTTGTTTTCTTTTTTCTCGTAAAGTTACGACTTTTTTTCTTGTTAAGTTATTACTTTATTCTCGTAATATTATGACTTTTTTCTCGGAATATGATTTTATTCTTGTAACATTATGACTTTATTCTCATTATATTACGACTTTATTCTCGTTATATTACGACTTTTTTCTTGTAAAGTTATGAATTTATTCTCGGAATATTATGACTTTATTCTCTTAATATTACGAAATTTTTTCTCGGAATATTACGACATTTTTTCTCTTAATATTATGACTTTATTCTGGAATTTTTTTCCCTCAATGTGGCCCTAATAGTAGTACATTTGCACTTTGGCCCTCACTGCATTAGACTTATATACTATATCCTTAGACTATAAGCTGTGTTATCTTCAACAAAATGCTCAAATGTTTTGCGGCTCCAGACAGATTTTTGGGGGGTTTTTTTTGCCTAAAATGGCTCTTTTGATAGTAAAGGTTGCTGACCCCTGTTTTAGTAGAAAGAAATGAAACAAACGCATTTTAAACGTTAAAGGGAGTCCTTAAAATCCCCTGTAGTCGGTTGCTTTAACAGTGTGTAACTTAATTGCACACACTGTAAAATAAAACCTCTGGTTAAAGGGATTTCCCCCATCTTTTAATTACAAAATGATGTGCTTACTTTCTCTCTGTCCAAAGTAATTTATTACATGACTGGTTCTAAGCCAAAGGTGTCACAGGATCCTTGGATCCCACAAGAGCGTAAAGTCCACCATAGTCTTATCACACCCACACAGAGCTTTTAATAGCTTTAAAGCATTCATAATAATAAAAAAAGGCTCTTAAGCAGTCACTGCTATATTTATACACAGATGGAAATTAGCCAGTACTTTCAGAAGAAAGTCGATATTTGTGGTGGAAGCTAATGGGTATGCAATAAAACAAACACTTAATTTTCCAATTGAAACGGTAATGAATTTCCCATACCAATAAAATAGACGTCATGAAAAATAGCTAGTTTAGTGTTAGCCTAAAGTAGCCTACAATTGAATGCATTTCTCCACACACACACTCACACACACTTCTGTGACTGCCTGACCAATTAAGTATTTAGTGAGGATCCCAGCTCCTATGTTAAATATTCACTTGTTTTCCAAGATGAATAAAGGATGAGCAATTGACGCATTTATCTGCATGCGTATCTGTCTGTGTCTGATTGCGTGTGTGTGTGTGTGTGTGTGTGTGTGTGTCTGTGTGTGTGTGTGGTCTATGAATCAGTGGTTGAGTACACAATTTCACTCACTGCTTCTCAAGTGTCGAATGGTTACAGCTTCATTAGGCTCTGATTAAGAACACAGACTGACACACATAAACTACCACTACAATATAAAGTGAGACGAATCAGTCCCCGTCTCCCTGCACTTGAGCACCAACACCACTTGCTTCCTCATGGTGTTAAAAATGATCTGATTTCTTCTCTTCATTTTAAAATAGTCCTCTGTTATTTGTATTCTAGCGTTGTTCCCCTCTCTTCACCCCTCCATCTCTTCTTCCTGTCAGTTCATCACCATAATAAATAAAGTTGCATGCCTGGACATGCTTCTCCTTACATAGGCAGAGGCAGAGTCTAAACACTTTTAGTGGACACAAGGCTCCAGTCCAGAGAGGACACGCTTGTGACTGGCTGTAGTCAATAAGCATTCCCTGTTGCCTCCTCTTATTTGGAGTTCAAACACAGCACTGTTATGTTTGTTCTGATTTTCTTTTCCTGCCTTAAAGTAACGTGGAGCTCAGGAACAGTCCCACAGAGTCTACAAAGCAAATAACTCCTGAACAATGTTTACATCCATGTCACATAAGGTGCTAGAGTTACAGTTTACAGTAAAACTGCATCATGCAAAATAAGATTAGAGCAAATAATAATCATATGCATGCTTGCAAAAGGCTACAATTTGGTGGTACTCAGCATATAGTTTTTTTAAAGGAGTATACTTTTAAACAGATTTCCATTTCTGCTCCCAACTATGAAAAATGAGTTCTGTTTTCTGCTGCAAAAGGGATATTTTTCACTACAGTTTATAATAAATATAGTCCTCTTTTGGCACGAACAGCTCTGAATATGTATCTGGTATAGAAAGTGAAGATGCAAAAGTAGTTGCTGATTATGCTGCAGATCAGCCTCCTCCATATGTACCTCAATAATAATAATAAAACTGTGAAAATATATATATATATATTGAGATTTTACATTTTACACATTTACACATTTTTATATTTTTTTACTTAAAAAAATGGTGATTGGAGGAAAAATACAATGATTGATGTAAAAACAGGAAAGTAAACAAGCTAGTAGAGAACAGAGAGAGAAAAGTGAGTGACAGAGGAGTCGAGAAACAACTGTGGAGACTCTGTCACCTTCACGCTGCGGTCTATCAGCGGCCAAAGCTTATTTAATCAAATGGACTGACAAACATCCAGACTGTCTGCACGCACACACACACACACACACACACACACACACACACACACACACACTGGTGCACCCATGAACACATGACATATGCTTCATAATGTGACCTTCTGCCCCCTGGAGGTCTGAATGCCCCCTCACTGTCACTCCTTTACCCAGCATTCCCTGCTCTGTATCCAATAATATCATGGGCCTTTCATTAATCTATTTCCCCCACTAGGCTGATTGAATTGATGACTGCATTAATTCGGTCTGTGTGATCAAAAATCAGCAGAGTGCATTTGCCATTTAGGTTAAAAGGGGATGTACTAGATTGATGCTTTTTTTACAGGAAAGGTTGATTGAACACAATAGTTATTTTTGAGCTTAATATTCATTTAGTCACCCAAATAAAAACATGAAAACTGCCTTCCTGTCCTAAAGCAGCGAGTACCTGCTCATATGAAACCCAAAGCATAGTTTGAGCACTATACTATCACGAAAAGAGTGGAAATTGTGAACCAGAAAGTCATCATAATGGTATAATGCAGCATTTTAGAAATGTAAAAATAGCAGCAAAAACCTGATAATAAAAAAGAAAACTGTTGCACAAAAACGATGTAGCTTATCCTAATTCTTCCAAATAAGCCAAAGATCTCTTTATATTACATATTATACATATTACTATACATTTTATATTATATTTATGTCATGCTTTTTTTATTTCCTTTTTTTATATATTTTTATTGTCTGTGTAAATGTTTTATGTCTAATTTGATATCTGCTCAGTTTTGAGGATGATAAAAGATGAAAAAAAGCTTATAATTCCTTTCCTGCAAAGTGCAGAGTTGATTTTTGGCACAAATAAAGTGTTTCATCCAAAGCAGGAAGAAGACTTCCTTTAGAGGAGAGGAAAACACCAGAGTGAACCTGTGCCGGATGTTCATTCAGCGGTGAGGTGTTCAGGGACGACATGTCCCTGAACGCTGGCTGGCTGTCAAAGTCAGTTTCTAAAGAAAGAAAGTCAGTTTCTAAAGCTTTTTAAATCAACTCTTTCTGGAACAAAGTGGCTGATCTCTGCTCTTCTAGCACAGCTCACTAACATTGTCACATAGCGACAGTATCTAGCCCCGATTTGATAATTAGCGTTAACGTTCGCCACATTAGCCCCCCGAGGAAGTGTTGAATGCATAAGTTCTGAATTGAAAGTTGTCACCCCGGCCTACATGGTCAAGATGCACATTAACGATGAAGTGAGCATGCACACAGAAGAAACAAACACACACATATGCTCCTTCCCAACTGAAAACACACACCCACGCCCCAAACACAGACACGCACACTCATGAATAATAAACTGTGGGGCATGCGAGGGCACGGCGTGAAGCTGAGGCTCGTAGTTTGTGTCTTCTTCCTCTTCCCATCTGTGCTCTTTGCATAATTTTGAATGACTCAAGCGTTCGCAAATAATAGAAACCATGCGTGTGAGTGTGATGTGTATGCGCTGTTACATGCAAAATTAGGGCATTTTTGTTAGTCTTTGAAAATTGAGTTTAAATTTGAATTAATTTTAGGGATTGTAGTTTGAGGTTAGAGTTGTCGTTATGACAGTGGTTCCCAACCTGAGGGTCAGGACCCCACCAAGGGATCACAGGATGATTAGTCTCGCTAGCCAGACCTACACAGCACTGGGTCAGCACTAAAGAAAGGTCTGGCTGCACCCATTATCATTCTGCTATAAGGGGAAAAATGGCCTGACTTGTTTATATTTCGTTAAACCACTCACAATCGTCCTGGGGCGGCGTGTTAGTCAGCATGTTAGACCTAAGAAAGCGAGCTGATGAATAAAGGTGAAGTACTTCAGCCACATGAGTAGGAGAAGATAGGGAAGAAGATGACACATTTCTGCTACGTGATCAAGTTTCTTTCTTAACTTTTCTTTTATCTTAATTCTTTTTGTTGTGAATCACAGACCTTTTCAGCCCCTATAAAGTATTCAAAAGGGAAAAAAAGTACTTGGTGGAACTGTCATAACAACCTATGATGGGGCGCCATAAGTACACATTTCTTTGTTTTAAGGGGTCATAAGCCAAATAGGACGTGCTTCCACAGACTTCATCATGTCACAACTCAGCTCTCTCTACAAAGCCAGAAGGATTTTAAAGGAAAACTTGTTGGCACTGAGGGCACTTCACTGATTTACATCTCTCCCTTTGGGGTGTTCATATGTTAATAAAATCATTTCATATTAATATTTTGTAGCTGACTGTTTTAGTTTGGGTAAAGTCATGGCTGGATTTAGTTGTTTTATGGTTAAAGGATTTACATTTCAGGCGATCTAGGCTGGAGAAATAACATTTCCTTTGACTAAAATAGATTTTCTCTCCTGTTTGTGTGTGTCTGTGTGGCCGGAGTGTCCAGCGCATGACTTGACCACTAATACACACTGACCTGGAAAAGGAAGTCGGCAGCCAGCTGTTTTATTAGATTGCCATGGTAACGAGCACACATACACACAGAAAAGCCCATGTACACGCATATGCCAAGGTCCCAAGGTGAAAGGCTAACAGCACATGGCCATATGAGCTCTCATAGCCAGGCTGACCCAACAGGGGTACAGACTGCCATCACACTCCCCTCTCGCTCTCTTTCCATTGGTGGACACGGAGGGATGCAGGAAAAGTCACGCTCCATGCTGTCATTTCTTCTGCACCAACTCAACAAGTTCAGGTCATGTTATTATTACACTGATTGTAATATAGTCAAATATGTTTGCAGAATATAGCCACAGAATCAGAGATGCGAGCGCCTGGGGAATGAACAGGCTGTTCAAACGACCAAAATACAGTTCATGGAAATGCTAAGCCAGCAGTCTGTCCAAATATAAAACACACATGGACACCCCATTTCGAATCATCACTGTGGAGCCGGATCACTGTGGAGCCGGATATTGTGTGATTGGCAAATCGCTTTTTATTAACAGGTGTATTTCGCTCATTTTATCAATATGGAGTTTGGATTTCTGCCATTATACTTGTGGTGCTGTTATATGTCTAATAATGATAACTGATGATTGTTCAGGCAACTTTCTCAGATAAATAAAGGTGAACGATTAACCACACGCTACAACCAACAACAGAAACTCTATCGGAGAATTAAATGCTTTATTCAAGATCACTCTTCTCCATTGGGAACAACAACAACACAATGAAGGCAGAGCAGCTACATGCTGCTTTCTAGCCAGAGGGCTGAGCAGCGACCCACAATGTCCCAGTCACACTCACTCAAACCACTCACCAACATGACGCTTTGTCACAGATGACAAACTAGAAGGAAAACAACAAACACTCTGTCTGCAAAACAAAAACAATGAGTCATTTGGAGGATGATTTAATCCATGTTTATATTCTGAGTATGCATGACTTACTGCAATAACTTCTATTAATGCACGTATCCAGTTGAAAATGCTGTTGGCTGTGCAGCTTTAACATGCAAACATGAACATAGAAAGAAGCTACTCCACCCATTATAGCATAAGCATTAGTATATCCAGAATACAAGTGTGAGGAAATATCAAGGAAAAAACTGTCCAAGATAATGCAATGATTATGCTTTTCAATTTTAAAGGTGCTAAATGCGTGATTGCCTCCATACTGCTCTCAACATGGCAACGGCTGAGTCGGCCGGACGTAGCTAACAGTGCTAATAGCGCTAACTGTTAAAACAATGGCAACCGTGCTGACAGAGCTCGGTTGAGACGGCGTTATCAGCTGTAACTGCCGTATGAGCAGAGCACATGCACTAACAGCACACACAGCCTGCCCAGCAATGTCAACAAACCACTGAGAAGCTCTGATTACAAGACACACAGAGGGAGAGTAACTTCATTCTCTGCTCAGGTAGATATTACTCCTCTATATCTTTAATTATATAGATTAATGCTCTGAATATCATATAGAGAACCTTTGAAAACTAAAATCAAACTAAGAAAATGTGTGCACAAGTTAATGTTTTTGGGCTTCAAGCAATTTGAGGATTTCAACAATTTGTCATGCCACAGTATTTGGTGTGATATTTGACAGTTCCGCATTAAATATTGTTCAATCCAGCTTTTGACAGAACATGAACAACGTGACGCATTACAAAATGAGTGCAGACACTTGTTGGAAATCTTCCTCTCTTTTTGTTTAGTTTAAGAATGAATTTGTCAAGAACCATGTGTTGAACCACCGTGTTGAATCAGACACGACACACTGACGTAAATAATGAATGTGCCCTCAGAGAGTGATCAGTCAACTGTTGGGTTTCACGTTGAGATCAATAGTCCCCGTGATGCAGCGGATATTGCATAGTAGAACATGAGTGACACAGCGCCGGCGCTTCCATATAGGCAAACTTGATATATAGGGCAGCGAAATGTGGGTCAGCTATTCCTGAGCAAAATCACGGACTAATCAATAGCAGTAATTGCAGTCTCGCTGAGTTACGCGTGCCTATCACTGTGCCTATCACACACCTGCAGCCACCTCCCTATCCCGCCTCCCGCCCCCAGCTCTCACAACAACAAGTTTGATTCTATTCGAGGAAAAACAAAACAAATGCAATGTGAGAATAAGGAAATACTACAGCATGTCTAAACCAGAAAAATTATCTGAATTATCTGAATCAAAAAAGAGGAGACTATTGAAGGAACAAGTACTCCAAACACAGAGGGATTCGCTGTTAAGATATATTGATCCTGGGAGTTTTAGCAAGGATGACGGCACGTCTTCAAGTCCGGTACCACCAAACCAAGAGACAACCTAAGGTACCACTGTTGCTCCAAAAGAGAAGAGACAGGAAGTGCTGGCCCTCAGATGTCAGATATGAAAAGATAAACTTTATTTGCTCTTGTCGTAGAGATTTGTACTCGTATTATCTCATTTGAAGAGTTGAAATTGGATTATTTGGAAAAAAGCTACACATGATGCGATCATGACTGCTGTAAAGACATCTGGAACCAGGTTATTGGAGTTACTATGTAGACCTGTTTGGTGCGTTATTTGTACATGGATCAGGGAAATGCCTGCATACTTTAATATTGTTGATACTGTGAGCACACTAGCATTGCTACTTGCATTATGTGTATAGAGTATTGGCGTTAGTGTGTTGTTGCTGGTATGGTACGTTGCAAAAAGAGGGGCAGAAGTGCATGTGCCGGTCCTATAACTGTTGTAAACAAAGATGCAGTGTGTGGGCTCAGTGGG
Organism: Sebastiscus tertius; assembly: GCA_916701665.1. Classification (NCBI taxonomy): domain Eukaryota; kingdom Metazoa; phylum Chordata; class Actinopteri; order Perciformes; family Sebastidae; genus Sebastiscus; species Sebastiscus tertius. The sequence goes on from CAKAOH010040992.1 coordinate 136,257, forward strand.
TGAACGTGCTGATGTTCTAGATAAGCTTTTTTTAAGGCTTTTTCCACACCTCCATTGTGTGTTATTATTCCAGTTACTAATATGCAAACTTTTTTTGAATCTCGAATGAAACAATGAGAACTTAACATCCAGTAAACAAACATGACAGCATAAAAAACTGGCCAAATAACTACAAGCCCCACAACCAACCACCATCCAATAATCCAGAGCGACATCAGCCTTAACATAAATAAAGTCGATTCTGGAACCGCAGATGATAAAATAACATCAACGAGTCAGAGGAATCTAAAGTTACACACTAAAAAATGTAAACAACTGTGAATCAAGTTGTCAGGAGTCAGCAGTGGTCAGAGGCAATGTCCATCCCTCTTAGCTGTAATGCTGTGAGGGTCGCCATGGCAACAAAGGTAGGTGTGAGCCTTGTGGTACTGAGGAGTACTGCTATAAAAGTGTCCAGGAAAGTCCTACAAACATTCACACACACACACCAGTGAGGTTACCTGTAGATCATGCCCGTCTGGCTCTTGATCGTGTCGTGCAGCGACAACGAGTGGAAGTTGAGAAACTCCTCCAGCTGTTTGAGGTGCACCACGCCGTTGGATTTGCTCGGCGTCCACAACATCAGAGGAGTGTAGGGTCGCGGCCCCGTCCCCGCGGTCGCCTGCCTGGCGAGCCTCCCCTGACCCGTGCATTGGGCCTGGACGCCACCCTGACCTCCGCCCTGACCTCTGGACCCCTTCTGTTTCGGGTTGGGGATGTCTGGGCACGTCGCTTTGTACAGGTACATCTTCCTGCTTCACTTTATCCTCTCTTTCAGTCTCTCCCGTCTTCTGTGAGTCTGTCCCACGAACATGTACGCTCAGAGTAATCCAGGTAGGCCGCCTCGCCCACGCAGCGCTACATGGACTCTACTGTATGTGTGATTAAAGCTCAAAGGAAAGTGAAGTATTCCTCTGGATGGATGAAGCTCCGCATTAAGTATATTCTTCTTATTTTAAAAAAAGCAAAACAAAAGAGGAAATGCAGGAAAATCCAATTTTGTCCAAACAGTATTCAAGAGTCCGTAATTACAACTTGAGTCGAATCTGTCTGCAGGCTGCACGTCCATACAGGAAAAACAGGCTTTTTACATGTGCTCCTCCATGGGCTGTGCCACATATGTTCTCCGTGCACACACACAAATGCAGATATAGAGACACACTCTCTCTCCGCTGCTCTCTCTATCACACAACACACACACACTCATGCTGTCACTTTGCCCCCTGCTCAGCCAGTCGACATTATAAGCTCAGTTTGGTTTTGCTCCCTATTAAATGGCATGGGAATCTGGGACATTTTTTTCCCGCCCTCCTCCCTCTCTCTCTCTGTCTGTCTCTCTCTCTCTCTTCTTTTACCCCTTTTCTCTCCAACTCCCTCTTATCCTCTCTCACTTTCCCCATCATCCCTCCTTTGTCTCTCAGTATTCCCTCTGTCGCAAGCCCTTTCACTTACTCCTGATTTCCTCTCTTTTCTCTCTTCCAGCATTTATGTCTCTTGCTATTTCCTTTTCCTCCACCCTTCTCTTTTTTTGCACGTTTACATCCTCAACCCCCTTTAATATTTCCTTTTGTCTGTCATTTCTTTGCCTTGCCTTCCTTTTCTCCCCTCTCTCTCTCTCCAAACAAAGTGAACTCTGGAGTTTTGCCCGTAACAAACACCTAAAATAAACACACACACACAAGCCGACCGCGAGTTATGCACAATTGCAAACGGTCTATGGGCAGTGTTTTCATTATGAAGTGAACCACAAAATAAAATGGGGAACCTCTTTCTTCTGGTCTGTTTTCTTCTATCTCTCTCTCTGTCCCTCACCACAGACGTAATCACCTCTGGCCTCCTCTTGGGAGCGTTCAATGACATCACGTCTGGTCCTTCAGTGGGTTGTGGGAATCATGAGGAATGCCATTCTCCCATATCAGGAAGTTTGAGTTTAGACACAGACTGCCACTTTTTCTACACACACATTCATCATTGGTATTCAACAAATAATCTGGTCAATTGCTACTTGGCCCCAAATACCCAAACATAGACGGGTCCAACATGCACACATAAACAAAGCCCAAAATGACGTAATGTTTTATGAATATGTTGTTGAGGCTCTTTATCATAATATAAATCCATCCTCTGAGTTTAACTTTTGCTTGTCAGGATCAAGTTGCTTTCTTCTCTGCTGCAGGTATCGGGTACCGACTGCTTGGCTGTCCTTTGTTTCTTAAACTTGTAGTTTTTCCTAAACCTAACTAAGTGGTTTTGTTGCCTTAATGTAAAGTGACGCCAGGGATGTGACAATGCAGCGGCATGTGATGAGTTGGCATGACAACGTGTTGAATAAACGGCTTGCAACCACAGAACGTATAAAAAAACCCACTATTTTTATTACCATTTGTTTGTTCAAGAGGGACTTGTAAAGTATTCATTTTTTCCAGAGCTGACCAGACCCCCATACTGAACCTGCAAAAATATGAACCTGTCGCAGAAGCTAATTTTACCAATGCAAAGACGACCTGCTACAAACACACACACACCCAAACACACAGAATCAGGGAGGGAGGCTGAGGCAGAGGGGCAGCTGTGTCCATTGTCCGGCAGGATGGGTGGAAAAACTGATCCTGCCTGGCAGCAGGAATGTCAGCTGAGCTTCTGCAACGCCAGAGTGTGTTTACAGCGTATTTATAGTCACTAGAAACATCCGTACACATGGAGCCCATACATGCACACGCATTACAGTAAACTTTAATATCACCACAACAAAGAATTACATTTTTTTTTTTGCAATAACAAATATTCACTATTTATTTTAGAGTTGTGTCACGTTTCTCTCTTTCACTTTGATTTTTTTGTCCTTCATTTTTTCTGTTTTATTTTGGCCTCTGGTGTTGAGAACAGTCACAATCTCCTTTGAGCCGCGCAGCATGTGGGCAGGTGAGTCACTGACAAGAATAACAAAAAAAGATGGAGAGGATAGAGGGAGAGAGGGAAAGCAGAGGGAGGTCAGTTTGGGGGATCCAGTTTGGGCTTATGGCAGTGAGTACGGGAAGTCTGCCTAATGAGAAACAAAAGTGCCTTTAATACTTTTCTCTTTGCACTTGTCTCACTTCCTCTCCCGTTAACTGTTTACCTATTTTTCACTCTGAACTTTTTCCATCAGCATCATCCTCCCTGAGACTAATTAGCCATTTTACTTTCATTTTACCCCTCCACCCCCACACGCACTCCCTCCAGTGAGTGAATCCCTTTACAATAATTGCATATGTTTGATAATTATCCAGAGGTCCACAGCGTGATAGAAACGGTAAAAGTAGAGCAGCATACCACAGCACAACACCGCACACCTTTATTGTGGATTAAACTAAAATAAAAGATTAAGTGACTGAAGTTTGTGTCCATGTTGTAACCTCTCACTAGCGATCTGCAGGGTATAAAACAATATGTCTGTGTTGTTTATATGAATGGAAAGCTCTTTCTATGCCAACTGACTCTATGGCAGCAATAATTATGCCAGTGATGAGTCTCCAGCCCTGAGGGACCGTCCTGCTCCTGTTTAACACCAGTGTGTTGGCCTACATTCTCCACTAAATCCCATTGTTACTATCATTGAAAATCTAAACCAGCTTAAAGCTGAAGGGTGAAAGCAAAGCGAGGATGATAACATTATATTACATTTATTGACTGTATAAAATATATGGACAATACACCAAATGCAGCATTGCATAATCAACATTTCAGCTGCAACAAGGCTCCTCTTTATCTTATTGTTCTTCTAATCATCTTTTAAAAGATGAAGCAAGGAAATAAAACACAATTCAACTGCATTTTGTGGTTTGTCTACATCAGAATATGATCATGCTCCATGCAAGGCGTGGTGAATCAAACCACTAATCTTGGCAGCAGCCCATCAAGCTCTATTGTAACATGTGTTTTTGTTCTCCACATCGTATCACGTTGCCACACCTTTGTCTCTGGTGCCAAGAGTGGGATGAAATATATATCCAACAATACCTGGTCAGAGAAGGGCAGTGATACTGTTGGCTGTCATTATCGCTTCAACCAACCAAGTTTCCTTACGTGCTTTCCGATGTAGGGGGAAAAACGCTTTGAATATTGCCATAAAGTGATGATTTATAAAAACAACTGTGTGTAACAACTCTTCCTGTGTCTTAATAGAATAACAGAATAACCACCCAATTCGACTGTTATCAGGCCATTAAATAGGCGTTATCGGTCGCCATAACCACCATAGATGTGGGTCATTAGGGGCCTACTACGTTGTAAAAGTGAAAGTAAAACTTTAAAGCAACATAATCTAACATGTTGTAAAACGAAATAAAACAATACATTTTGAACACAAACAAAATGGTTTCTTTATGTTTAGGTTTTAGGTTTAGGCAACGCAACTACAACTTCTTTAGGTTTAGGCAACGCAACTACAACTTCTTTAGGTTTAGGCAACGCAACTACAACTTCTTTAGGTTTAGGCAACGCAACTACAACTTCTTTAGGGTTAGGCAACAAAAAAAAAAGTGTGTCTGTCCATCACAGTCTGCAACGGTGCTGCCGCCGTCTGCTCATGATACATCTTGTTACCGACTAACAGTTCACTTGTTTGGTTTCATATTTTGCTCTATTAAAGCATTATTATACTTAATTTAATTATATAAAATTTCAGATTATTTCTTTATCAAACATATTAAACAAAGCAATGTACAATAAAGTAGGTACTGTAAACAGTGTGATCCCAAGACAGCACAAACATAGTAGGCTATGTGTGCACATAACACCACACAAACAATAACAAACACCCTCTTAAGGGAAATTTACAAGGTGATTGGTGTTATTTTTTTGGCAGTTACAGAAAATTAAATATAGTTACCTTGATCTAGTCAGGCAGGAAACATTCATTAAACTGTCATAACGTGCAAAAAGACAATTAGAAGAGAAGGAATAGTTTTAATACTCTTGTCTATATCAAAAATTTGCATTAAGTTAATTTGTAGGAGGGGGACATTTGAGAGGGAGAAAAGGCTATTTTTAGTTCAGGATTTCTGTGGTTATATTGTGCCCCAGTTTTTATGCAGAATCACTGGAGAGCTAAAAATCGTAGCAATTGTTCTGATTCAAATGAGAGAGAGGATATCCAGCCATCGCATGTTTGGCATCCACGTCAGGGGCTCAGAGAGGAGAGCTGGCAGACAGCGAGGATGTGTGTGTGTGTGTGTGTGTGTGTGTGTGAGCACGAGTTGGCTGATTGCAAGAAGGGGACTTTTGGAAGGTTTCATCTCTTTTCTAGGTCACAGGCGATCATTCTTTCAAGCAGAATCGTGACTCCCTGTTATAATAATGGACTCCCAGTGATCAGACACTAATGATCAGTATCGATTCTCCAGAGGGAATTAATTATAAATGTGTATAAATGTGTTTTTATCAGTGTGTGAGTATGTGTGAGCGTGTGAAGGTCGTGCTAATCTTATAGTGATTCACACGGTGTAGTCCTTTTCATTGGTCCTTACACTGAGCTCATCACTTCGGAAACATACCTATTAAACACTCACACACACACACAGATAAACACACACACGCCTCACACTCCACATGCATCTGTCAATCTGTCAGTCGACCCATGAGAGGCTGTCATCGTATCTTTATGAGCCTGTAAATAAGGAGCATGTGAACCACTAACATGTCGCCAAGCCAACTCTTAAAAAACACCAGAAGCCACATCTGAAATAACAACCTGACGTAGTATCTGTGTTCTGATTTGACAAGGGAGACGATTTGATAAGTCCTATTTTTCCTCAATTAACAATGCATTAACTCTTGAATGGAGTAAATAAAACAATACTGACTTTAAAATATCCATCTGTCAACACTACGGTGTTGTGCTGCGATTGCTGTATTTTAAAGTATGTACTACATTACTGCTAAAATTATGTTTAATGAAAATGTTTGTATTTATCTAGCTGGGTCTTATTTACAGAATTGTGGCCATTTTGAAGTCATGCTAACTTGCACGCAAGCATGAGCTTCTTAAAGCTTATAAACCATATCAACTTGACATACTGTAAATCATTTCAAACACTTTTCTTTGAGTCCAAACAAACGTAAACACAGGAATTAGCCCCCTGGGTTAGCTGTTGTAGCTAAATGCGTAGGGCTTTACTTACCAGCTAACCAAAGTAGCCGATTATCTGGCTAGTTGGTTGGCTTGCACCCGTTTTGAATGTTTTCAGCTGATTGAATGGGTGCTATCAGCAGTTATCGGCCTCATAGATATGAGTTAGAAGGGGCCTGCTACACCTACTAGTAGGCTGTTATCATCTATTCACATGGCTGATCACCAATATGAATACAAGAAGACAATGCCGACCTCTAGTGCTCGTAGTGATGACGGGAGCAAAGGTGGAAGTCAGGTTGTAGTATAAAGAGCAACAAAGTCTGCTTAAGGTGGTGGTCAGGGGCGATGTGTCAAACAAACTTTAACCCGGGAGACTGCTGTCCGTGTCCCGTGTCAGCCCGTTCGCAAGAAAAGGCGTATGAATGGCATTAAGAGTGCAATAAGAACGACATTGTGTATTGTGTAGTGTATTGTTTTGTAAGTTACGGTTGTGTTTTCGGTACTTATGCTACGTTGTCTCCGTACATATTTGACTTAGTTTACGTAATTATTTCAAACCCAACCATGACGTTTTTTAATGAGCGGCTCGCTGTACATTATCCTTTACTTAAGGTAGACTGTGGCAACCAAAACCACTTGTGAAATGTTAGGAAAAGGCTGCAATATGGACATTTATATTGTATTCTGTTACCTCCGATATAAACAAGGCCAAAAAGAGATCAGACAGCACATAGTAGCTGCTAGAAATGTTACATGAAGTAAAGTCAAATGAAACACATTGTCGTTCCTGACAAAAATAGTTGCTCTTGTCAGTTCCCGGCTGAGCTTTGCATACAGTTTGATTCTGTTACAGTCGGCCAATTACTGCTCTCTGGATAGTGAACAAACAAGTCTGGATTATAGAAATCCATTTGAATGAAATATTCTGCTTTGTTGCACTACGAAATAAATGGATCCATAAATATTTGGGAGACCTCAACATTTTGTCGCCACACTGTGCCCTTGGCTCTTAATCATCCTAGTCCCTGCTTTGTTTTTCTAAATTAGAGAGCGGACAGAGGCCAAACCAGCAGGGAGGCTGGAGAATAAAGACAGAGAAGGAGAGGAGATAAGAGGAAAGGAGAAAGGCTGGACTACAGACCCGTGGATGTGGAGCTTTAGGCTTGAATGATTGGAATGGGGCACGGACGGATTAGGCATTTAGCAACAAGAAAGGAGAGAAGAGCGACGAGAGGGAAGACATGGCAAGGAAAGGGGAGCAGGGGTGTAACCCAATACTGAAAATATCCATGTGTGAGAAAAAGGAGAGGAGAAAGGGAGGAGATGGGAACACAAGATCACCACCACTTGCTGCACTAATATTCTAACTTCTGAAAAGTGGACACTGGCGTCACTACCTGGAAACCAGCACTATTGGTGCTTCCTGTCTGCCAGTCACACAAGATAAGAATCAAAACACTCCCTCTCCAGCCTCCATATGTTTTGTCACCATGGTGTTAGGAGGATGTCAACACGGTCTAATGCGGCAAGACAGATGCTGGCTATTAGCATTACGGCCAGATCAGGTGACACAACTCTAAGCTGGAGGTCTTTATGACCAGCGTGACTCCTGTGACACACAATGCTCGCAAATGAAATGATAGGAGGGGGACCACTTGTCAACAGATATGGGCCAGGTCCCAAAAATACAGCGCACATTCACACACCATGTGTATTTACTGCATGCACATCACTTGAGCTGAGCAAAAAGCCTTTAATACTTGTGTGTGTGTGTGTGTGTGTGTGTGTGTGTGTATGTCCGTTCTTAGCTATACCTAGTAATACTGTTATTTGCGTATATGCCACAAAATCAATTTGTATGTAATCCTCAAAATTGTGAAACAGGCAGCATAAAGAGCGACAAATGCCGGATAGGTGGGAGATGGATGGACAGGTAAAAAAAAAAAAACAGTGTTTGAAACCATGAGTAAATGTTGATTTGTTTGTCACATAACCTTCTTACTTAAGTTACGCCACTGCTGGAACATACAGTAAATCTGTTTACACAGTCACATTGTGGGGACTCGCCTTCCTTTTGAGGACAAAATGCACGTCCCCATAACGCAAATCATTACATTTTAGTTTGAAGACTTGGTTTAAGGTTAGGTTTGGGTTAAGGTTAGGGAAAGGGTTAGGATTAGGCAAGTAGCAGTTAAGGTTAGGTTAAGTACGCCACTTCTAGAGTTATTTTAACCCAAACCACAATGTTTTTTCAGAAACCTAACTAAATCATTTTGTTGCCTAAACCTAACCAAGACGTTTCATGTGAAGACATAAGTTTATTTTGAAAAGACTGCATGCATGTAATGATCGAAATTTGACACATGTCGCTGGACATTCATAGGAAAACTCACAAAAAAGCAGGAATAACTA
>CAKAOH010040992.1:144839-188439 GCA_916701665.1 Sebastiscus tertius
TACGCCACTTCTAGAGTTATTTTAACCCAAACCACAATGTTTTTTCAGAAACCTAACTAAATCATTTTGTTGCCTAAACCTAACCAAAACGTTTCATGTGAAGACGTAAGTTTATTTTGAAAAGACCGCATGCATGTAATGATCGAAAAAAAAAAATTTTTTTGTGTGTGTGTGTTTGTGTGTGTGTGTGTGTGTGTGTGCGTGTGTGTGTGTGTGTGTGTGTGTGTGTAGGAGTGGCTGAGCACTCATGAGATGAATCTGTCCCATGGAGCCAAATAACTTTGTGCATCAACAAGCAGCTCTGTACAACACATTAGGCCTTCTATCTGTTTGCACTGTGTCAAGTGTGGTTGCATTTGTGCTATTTAAGCTCTCTCTCTCTCTCTCTCTCTCTCTCTCTCTCTCTCGCACACACACACACACTCACAGGGCTTAACTGACCTGTAGGGCATGCCGGTCTTATGGGCGACTGTGTCCTCTTTGCCCATTCCAAACATTTTCAGATACCAGTTGGTCTCGATCTCTCTGATCAGCGCCGCCTTGTGTCTGTGCTGCAACCCCTGCTTCCCGGACGTGGAGCCTCGCTTGACATCCTGGCTGCGGTGAGCCTTCGTCCCGCTGAGAGAGGCCACCGAGTGTTTGCGGTGGTGCGGAGGTCCGCCACCGAGGCCCCCGCTGCTCCGGGCGGCAAGCATGGCCCCAGAGGGTGCCCCCTCCCCTCAAGGGGCAGAGTTCAGGAAGCAAGGTGACGAGGAGGAGGTGCAGGTTTCCAAGTCCTTCTTTTTGACGGATCACTCCAGCTTCAGAGAGTGATGCAGGTCTGAGGGAAGCTTCCTCTGTTCTGACTGTCACACCCTCGTCTCTCTACTCTTTGGACATCTTCTGCACAAACTCTCTACACTTTCTTTTGTTTTCAAGTCTGTTTCCTCTCTGATCTGTCTCTCTGTGTGTGTGTCTTTCTGTCCGTCTGTGCAGTGTGCTCGCTAGTCTCTTATAGCCTCATCCAGCCTGAAACAAGATCCTGGTTTCCTTGTCTCGTCACCGGCCTAAAAGGAGGGAGCCAAACATGCCAGGGTGTCGACAATGAGCACACAACATCTCACACACACCCTGCATACATGATAGGTGTACACAGAAAGTGCTAAAACAACATATAAGAATGATATGACGTGATGATATGAATACACACAAACTGCATACATTTGAATCCACATTGACACAAACTCTAAAGTAAAGTGTTGGTAGTAAAGAGAAGATAAAATGTAAATACTCTACATTTGAATGTGGATTTAGGCAATAATAACAGTGGATATTGTTTGAAGCAGAGCTAATGACAATTATTAAAACACACCACATGTACACTGGAACACACACACTTTGTTTTTTATCTTCAGGCTTGGTATCAATAACAACTCTATATTTACTCTCCTCCTGGACCTTTTCAGAGTCTTGGAGTCTTAACACCATTCCTCGTGTCATAAGACTCCAGACAGAGAAACACAAATGTACACCTCTGTCAGACATAATAACAATGTGGAAACACAGACGTTTGGCTGCAAATTATGGTGAGCACAGACATCCACTATGTGAAATATATGTAGTATTTCAGACTTTGCCAAAACAACAAATATGACATCTGACTATTAGAGAAGTATAAACATAAAAACAGTCATAGTAGCACAGCAGCCTAGCTTGAATATATTTACATGTAAATTCATATTATAGATGCTTTGTGTTTCATTCTGTTTCCATTTGTGTGTGTTTGATCTGCTGGAAGTTCGAAGTTCAAATACCAGCCTGTTTTGATTCACAGGGCGTCAAATACCGAGGCTTAGTCACGGCCGTCGGCGTTTGGTACCGCCGCGCAAGACAACCTTTAGCCCCAAACGCAACGGCCGTTCCATTAACTATAATGTAAACCCGTCCGCAGCAACAGTAAACGCTCAGAGTAAGTGCTGTGGTGACGTGGTTTAAAGAGTGAAAAGACAAACACTGGGTGGGCGGGCAGGAGGGGAGATGTATGGTCCCAACAAAGACTTTCATCCAGGATACTGTTTGTGTCCTGTGTTCACAACGTTCAGTTTCATTTTCACTTAACAAACATAGTAGTTTTAAGTTTTTTTCCTAAACCTAACTTAGTGGTTTTGTTACCTAAACCTATAGTGACACCAAAGGGCATGCCAAAGCGGTGTTATGTGTACAATTCGGGATGAGAACGTGTTGCAAAATACACCCAAAGAGCCTTCATGGATTCCCTTCTGACAACTTTAAAGCAGAAGTTGAATTATTCCTCTGGAAACTTTTTCTGACCACAGATGCATACAGACACGTATAAACTTTATTTTTGGCCTGAATGCACCAGAGAGAGTGAAACAAAACAGCAAAGCAGCACTGCGCAAAGAGGGGGGCGGTATATAAACTGAAGGTGAGTGGAAGGACCCAGGTGATGCACGCATTCAATCATCGTTTGTGTGGCGGAGAGGGATTGCATGCCGATGAGATGTTAATTCATGTCAGGTATAATGCAGGAGAGCAGGGGGCCGATGTGGGCCTTTACCACCAGAATCAACACAAGTTTAGTTGAATATGCATAGAAGTTCAAAGTCAGTCTGTTATAAGGAAAAGAAGAGGGTCGGTAAAGAAGGAAGGAGAGAGGCAGAGAGAGGATTTGGTCTCAGTCTGGAGTTCATTCATTATGAAAGCTGGCTGAGTAAAGTGCTGGCTCACTTGTCCAAACCAAAAAGGATGAGAGCAGGCTTTGTTGGAGGTGCAACAGGGAGCGCTGCATTTTAATTTTCAGTAAAATGTTCAAACAACTGTTTGAATTTAAAGCAGATCCCATTTGTACTGTTTCACAGCAAAGATGACAGAAATGTCAGAGATACAATTTCTTGAAGCTCATTAATTCACTCTGTTGAATGAGAGCATCCATGCAACGTCTTAAATTCAGTCAAGGTTCAGAAATATTGACAGAAAACCTAATTAGTTACGACACCTGTCAGCTAACGTGAAAACGCTGTCTGCTGCTGTCCAGCTGACTCTTGCAAGACTCTTGTAAAAGGTGTCACATATCCTGATCTTACAATTTGGCTTCGGGTATACCTACTGAGTTTGATTGTACTGTGGTTATTGTTTAATCAGTAGTAATATGATTATTGTTGGTAATGGTAAAGAATTATCTTTGAGGGGATTTGCTGTCTGCAGTCTTCCTCCATCTTGCTCAGGGCTCTGCCATGAGACTCTATCAATATCTCCCTGTAAACACACACAAACACTGTATGAATACTCAGGGCAACATAGACACATAATGCAGCATTCAGTCATTCAGATATCTTGTTTTGAAATGAAGGTAATGTCCTGTACTTATAACTTATTGGACCACTGTGTAGGATTTGGTGGCATCTAGCAGTGTGGTTGCAGATTGCAACCAACTGAGTACCCCTGCGTTCTCTTTACAAGCGTAAAAAATCTCTGTCGGGAGTTATATTTCGAGGTTCTAGGTAGGTTTTCTTCTTTCAAGGTATTTATTATAGTATTGCCCAAGTGGTAGCTTTCAGTGACTTTAAAAGTCACTGCACAGCCCTGCAGCAGATTGCAGAGCTCCAGCAAATTCCCAATACAAATCAGCTGTCGACCACAGGTCCCTTCAAACTGTACAGTCGGGACTGACCCCAACCTACCTTTCCCCCCAGGCCCCTGAGAGACGTCCAGTGAGCTATCAGGGTCTCATTACCCGGCTGAATAATTCAGGACCGACACCCCATCACTGATCTATTCACTTGACCTCTGAGGACACCAAACCTCCAGGTATCTGCTTAGATATCATGAGGATCCTCAGACCACACCGCTTGACCACAAGGAGACATTTAATGGATGAGTGAAAGCACGTTGGCTCAAACTAACTACATTATTTGGTGTTATATATTGCCTTAAAAAAGCCTTGGTAATGCCTAGTACATTCGCTTTATAGTACTGTATATCCCCACTGTGAAGCCTGTCATGGATGCTATCAGAGTTTTAGCTACTGTTAGCAGCCCTGTCCTGTATTTTATTGGATCTGGGTAAGTTAACAACTTGGTTATATGCAGCGTACTGACTGTAGGTCCCTTTGGATGAAACAACATATGGCATAGTTAACATGGCGCACACACACAGGCCTGCACGCAGCAATTCGTCTGGATGACCTTTTGTTAATCAAGGTCGCTGCCGGAGGATATTTGTCACACAAAGTGAACCCAATCTGACTTCTATGTAATGTCGGCGTCACTAAGAAAGAAATCCTAGCACGGACAAAACCAGTCATTCAAGTCCTTTATCCTGAACCCCTACCGAGACGCAAACTGATACACGGGTGCACACACAAACACACATGCACGCACACACACAGGCGTGCTTGGTACACCCAACTCTTTCTCTTAACATGTTAGATGCTGTTCGATTAGTCTAATTATCGATGGCAGTATCGTTTATTACATTTGCCCAATAACGTTATTCACAGTAGAGGTGTGAATACCTTCTGTGGTATTAGATTGCATTATGCATTATTTTAAGTAGATGCTGCATGAGTTTATATGCACGAGGCTCTATCTGCCTTCAGGATTGTTCAGAGATAATCAGCTTTAAAGTTTACCGCATTAATTTAGTTCATTAACGATTGAGGCAAAGACCTGAATGCTTCATTGTCTGGTAACTTTAAACAATTTCATTTCTGTGTACTTTGGAGAGATCAGCTTTTCTGCATATCAGCAATATACAGAGACAAACACAATCAAATACACCATCACACAGTAAAATAGTAAACTCCCCACGTGTGCCTGTCACATAAATCTTCCTTACACATTCCTTTTTTGTTATCTTTGCCCTTGTCCTGCACATTATAATGGATTCACAGCAAGCATATTTTACTTCTGCATTAATACAAACATTTCAACCTTAAATCGTCTATGAATAATTCATAGATAATTTCTCACTTTGCATTAAAGGTTCTGTATATAAAAGGGATTTGGAGCTTTAGTATAGCATCAAACAACTATCTGCTATGTAAATATATGGAGGAGTAATGTCTACCATGTGGAGGCGATAGATATGCTCTGAATTATGTATAGAAAACCTTTACATATGTTTCTCATATGCTTATATTTGGATAATCACATGGTTAATCCTTAATGAACCAAGTTTACTTATTTAAAAGCACACAAGTATTATGAACATCTTTAAATGATGAATGAATATCATTCACAAAAAGCTTTTTCTTTGCCTTAAAACCATCAATAGTGGCAGGAATCTGTGCTCTATTCTTCTCCCATCACAAAAGGTACACAAGGTAACAAAGAAAGACAGAAAAAGGGAAAACCGTGGGAGATTTAAGTGGTTACAGATACCGAGTGGGTTTATAGTCAGAGAGAGGCAGTGAATGAACAGCCTGGTCACACTAAATGGTGTATGAATGACACGGTAATTCGCAAGTAATTTTGCGTGCAATAAGAACGGCGTTCTGGCACAGCAGCTCCCGTGAAACTAAAACTTTATAGTTTGTAGAGGAAAAACTTTTCCATTGTCTTGGAAAGGCATCGCTGCAACATGTCAGTTTTTAACAAGCTCAGAAAACAGAATAATTTTGAATAAATGACATTTTGAGTGCACGTCTTTCTTTCAATTCATAGCAAAAACAAAAAACAGTTTATGTTTACTGACAGTTTATTCCTCCCCTTAAACTCTACGTCTGTGCACCGACAACAACAATGTGGTGATTCATTTCAGCACTTTGAAGTCAGATTAAAACTAGTCTGTATAATTACAGACATCTTCTTATTCATTTAGGACTTATGAACAACAACAAAGTATGTATCTGGGAAAATGGAAAATTAATTTGTCTTCAGAGCAGAAAACTAATCACCACGAATTAGAAAACATCACCAAGAATCCACACACACAGTGACTCATCAGGAGCTCAAAGTATACTTTAAACTTGCTGATGTATAATTTTCACATGAAGCATCCACTGTGATTGGTTTGATGATGATGAGGTCTTTGAAAATGTTTAGCATTTACAGCAATCTGCCTGTAATACCAATGCGTATGAACTATTTAACTTCTCAATTATACTGATAGTTGACAAATTAAAGGAAAAAAACTGAATAAATTAGTGGGAAAATATAACAAATGCAGATGCAGGGCACAAAGGTCACTGAATGGTTTGATAATGTGACACCCTAGCTCTCAAATCTGAGCCCAGCCACCCTACGAAGGAAGCTCATTTCAGCCAGGAGTATTCTATCGGTGTAGAAATATAACAAAACACACTCACAAAATAAAAAACACCATTGACTAGAGGCCATCACCAGTTGCAGCACTAAACAAAGGGAGACAGGATTGAAACCCTTTATGAAGCTGTATCAAATCAACCCTAAAATCAACACAAACAGTAAGAATAGAATTAAAATATACTACTACAATAACACTAAAACAATACTAAAACAGAGCACGGTAAACATTGATAATTTACAATTCTAAAAATTCCTCTCAGTCTTCTCTTTTCAGCTTTTCTGTCTGCAGTAAAATAACAGACCCACCATCAATGATTAAACAGCACTACAACACCTCAAGGTGCTTGAACCCATACAGTACAACAAAAATACTAAAAAGAATATGAAACATTATTAATGATAAATACCACAGCAGGTTTGGCATCTTACCAGAGCCACAAGTGTACAGAGCAACAGTCTCCCACACTAAGCACCATATATTAGACCCTTTTAACACTTGGACACGTCATTGCAGGGTAAACACAATAATAACATTAATTAAGGTCCTGTTCCATTTAGGTTGGCCAGGGCGCTGGTATTGTGCATGCTGGCTCACTGGAGTGGCTGTGACACTAAACAGACTGGGACCATAATTAATTTTCTCAATTACACCTGTGTTTACCTGCAATGACATGTCAAAAACAGAGCCTGGATCTCAGTTAAACTTCCCTGAATAAATAAAGGTTAAAAGACAATCAATGCAAATTGAGCATGAAGCTGTTCTGCAGGTTTGCAAACACCTCACAATGACACTGTGTTGATCTTTCCTTTAGTTTGTTGCAGATCTTATGACTGATCTTATGGTCAGTCTGAGGACTTAATGTGAAACAAGACTCACTGTAGCAGCATCAGCATCAGTTAGCATCTCCCTCTGCTGGTATATGTTGTACTTACTACTTTTATTTCAGTCTGGAGATGAAGCTTTTGCATGCAACACATGCATACAACAAACACACACGCTTAGCAACACTTGAAAGGAGTGTCACCATCTCTATAAATCATTTTGAGGGACTACCACTGCACTCATACCCACCCACACTCACTCACACACACCCACTACAATGATTAATCACAAGAGCAGGACCACCCCGTCCTGATGATTAGCGAGGCTCCTCTCTGCATCTCTTGAGAGTTCCTGTCTCCGGCGATTAGAAGTTGATCAGTTCCTCTTCTTCAGTGGACTGTAAAGTGAGCTGGACACTCAGTTGGAAAAGAAACAAATGACATTAGATCTTTAGCTCATTTGCATTGTGTCACACTCATTTGGCTCTTTATCAATCACATGGAGGCCGAGGAAGAGAAATGAAAGACGTAAAGTCCTTCAGGCGTGTGATGTCGACGAGAACTTCTAAAAAATGAATCACAGTAGCGGACTAGAAGCAACGCAGAACAGCACAGCACAGTGTTCCCTGAACAGTGGAGGAGGAAAATCCCTGTAGGTGCTGATGAGTGAGTTGTGTGTGTGATGCTTTCAATGGATTCAAAATAGATGCAGTTACATTTTCCACCTGTCGCTATGTTGCACTCAGACATGCAATATGAAACATAAAGATATCAGAACACAGGAAGGTAAACTGTTGACCTTATAAAGCGATAAAACAAAGTTTAAATAACTCCTGCAAGTTAACATTAGTGCATGCATGAACACACACACATGCAGTGATGCACGTGCACACATCTTGATTTAGCACTACCGTTCCCGTCCACACTCGTCAGCTGACAGTAAATTATAAACACATTTCCTTCAGCGCTCTGTCACCAGGAGGATTTATTACCGTCCACGGTGACAGCTTCACAGATTCCTGGAAAGCCACGTGCTCCTGACCGAGAGCACAACACACACACACACACATACACCCTGCATTTACACAAAACAGCATCTCAAGCACACATGATAATAGGGTCAGCTGAGCACTAATGCAGCATTCTTTTAAATTAACAAAATGATGAAAAGATTATGCGTTGCTTCATTGTCTTTTGCAGTTTGAGGTTAACAAAGCTGAGTGTGATTTATGAGACAGTCAGCACACCCACACACATTAATATCACGCTCCTCTCTGCCTTGTTAGAGCTCAGTTAAGTACTATCTTTCTTTTTTTGTTTACCGTTTTATGTGCTTCCTCTCATCTTGTCATCTTTTCAACAATGAGTCATCCATCACACGTATTTCGGCATAATTAATTTCTCTTTCAAAAATTCAAAGTTTCATGGAGCGTCACATTTCCTTTCAACTTCTCAACGTTTTCTGTGAGAAACAGCAGAAGCGTTAGAAGTCTTAATATCAAAAGTCTCTCCCACAATAAAATGATTGTGAATGTATTATGTCGATGTAATGTATATATTTCCATCCCATTAAAATATTATCCTTTATTTCTGTGATGTTTAACACCATCAATCTATCTATAAACTGAATGAGGGTCAGGGTTGTCGTGGCAACAGAGTCAGCAGAGCAACCATCATGTTTCCTCCCAAAGCAACATCCTCCAGCTCCCTCTGCTGGATCACTCTGGCCACCATGTATCTCGACTGTATATAAAGGTGGACGACATGACAGCTCCCCAACAGTGAAGCCAAAACATCTGGATCGCCCCCTGGTGGCTGGCTGCAGTATAGGTCATAAATCCCGCCTCCTCCATGTTAGCGGATGGGACATGGGCCAAACTAAAAAGTCAAAGTACAAGTCAAATAAGTTTTTCCCAAATTTGGTTTCGGTCATTTTAGGTAGTTTTTAATGACCTTGCTATAAAAAGGGTATGAGACGTCATGATTGACAGCTGCTCTGAGTGAAATAGTAACTGAGTAACGGAGGCTCATGAATTGTACGAGAGAGGAGATGTAACTTTAACTTTCCATAACAGTCACAAGTCTAATTAATAGAACATGTGTCAATAAAATTAGTTGATATTATGGTTAGTTGTTGTGCTGAGCTACCGCAGTGCTAACGTAGCAGCTAGGTGGCTCACGCTTACAAGCTGCGGCCGTGCTCGACTACATTGATATTAACATCAATATAAATATATTATTATATATATTTGTGCAGCTTTAAAGAAGTCCCCTTTTAGCACTGCACATTGATTTAAAGAGTAGCACTTGCTTGTTGTTCATTCATTCATTTATTGCTTCAACAAGAAAAACACATATTATAGTGACTGAAAATGACATTTATTATATTATTTGGAAATGTATTATGCTATCAGAGTTACACTAGCTATAATAATATCACATTGACAGGTTATTATTGTAATTGAAAGTAAAGTTTACAGAGTAAACATTGTATGCAAATATTTAGATTTAGGAACAACATAAGCTTAAATGCCTGTATGTTTAGAAAATGTCAAAATGTGTTTATTTGTATCTAGAAGTACAGTATATCTGAGGTAAAACGTTGCCTTTATTTCAATTACGCTACCACAACAGAAACAACAGCAATTTGACAGTAAGAGTCTGAACTTGTTAAGATATGTTTTAGCAGGACTCACAGTGGCATTATAGTAAATGATATTGTGTGTTAAAAATGTCCTGTGTTTGACATGTATTAGGACGCTCATTATTTTCTGAAATAGCAATGTTTTTGAAAATGCATGTTTGAGATATTAAGTAATCGTTGAGGTTCTTTCCTCATCGATATTGCTTATTAAAATCAACTCTATCTCAAGCAGTGTAACAATGTAAAAATAAATATTTTGAAAATAATATATTTTGTCTGTTAATTATAGATCAAAACATGATGATTGTAAAATATATGTGAATAACAACCCTAATCAGCTGGACCAGTTGCTCAATGAAGCAGTGGCACATCCGCCATCTGCATTATTTTACCATTTCAGTTTAGTTCTCAGTGCTGCTCCACTAATCATCAATAGCAGTGGATGCGGTCGTAGCAGTGACCTCAGTACCAGCTGTGGCGAGCGAGGCCGAGGTCCCGGTCCCGGTCCCGTCGCGTGGTTTGGCGCGGGGCCTCATCATATCCTCTGTGTTGCGTTCAGGTTTGACCAGGAGTACGTAACACTTGGGCAGGAAGATGCAGGTCAGCAGGCCGAAGCTGGAAGCTAAAATGGCGAAAATCTGGACAGCGACCATGAACTTGCCACGAGTGCTGAGGTACGCCGGGACAAAGGAGATCCACACGATGAAGAAGACGAGCATGCCGAAGGTCACACACTTCGCCTCGCTGGAAGACAGAGGAAGAAACATGCTGCTTAAAGAAATGTTCTTTACACCAAAATGGTTGAATGAGAGAAAGGAACAAGTGGACATTACATTAGAGAAGTAACATACACCTGTTGACATTTTACAGATTAATACCAGTGTTTTGTGTCTAATTTTACATAATTCCTGCTGATGTCTGCACACAGCCAGAAGATGAGGACGTGTGAACAGAGATAAATAATCCCTCTGACATGTTGCCCTTCAATAAAACGTTTTCTAATGTGGAGGCATCTTTTCTCTTCTTGATAAAAGTCAATTTCAGGATGAGTTTTAAAGCTGATTTAGATAACTGTATATATAATTACCCTATTTATTTATGTATATATCAATTTATCTATAATAACCATCTTTTATAAATGGTAAATTGATAGTTAATTAAACTTTAGTTAATAGTTATTTTACTGTTAACAAACAATGCAATGGTAATAAATAATGTTTATTAATAATCAGTAATGCTATAATTTATGTTATTTTAACAGTTTATTGTTGCACACATTATAACATTGTATATGCTATATGAAGAATGTGTTACTGAATACTAAATGATTTGTAAACCTTTAAGAAATCGCTTGTAAAACATCTATAAATATTACATAGATTGGTATTTGTAACACTTTAATGTTAGTAAACCATCTATAAACATTATTTGGATGGCTATTATAAAGTTGAAACTGATGATTATAATACCTTGTTAAATGGTTAATAAATAAAATAATCTATAGACATTATTTAGATATATAAATAATACTTTGTCAATGGTTAATAATTGGTTACTGGTTCATCTATCTATGTAACATTTATAGATTTTTTACAAACGATTTCTTAAAGGTTTACAAATCTTTTGGTAATTATTAACAAATACGTATTATAGTATATAAAATGTTATAATGTGTGCAACAATAAACTGTTAATAAACAGTTTACTGAAGTAATCAGAATGTAATGGTATTTTATCAGCTATGATACAATATATAATTTATAAACCAATTCTTTTATATTACACAAACTAATGATGAAATAATTAATTAATTAATTAATAAACATTATTAATCATCATTTCATTGTTTGTTAACAGTAAAATACTATTAACCTTAAGTGTAATTAATGAACTATCCATTTCTTTAATCTGAAATGTTTAATCTGTTTCCTACCTGAAGTGGTCCTCCAGTTTGCGGGCGATGAAGGCGAAGACGAAGGCTATCAGAGCCAGCAGGATGTCATAGGCGAAGATGCAACAGATGAAGATCACTGAGCCTTCATCGCACTCGAGAATGATCTTTATATTCTGGGCGGAGGTGTTCTCGATGGGGTGTGGAGGGAGGACGATGAGCCACACTGTGCACGCTATAGCCTGGGTGGAAGAAAGTCAGATATACCACTGGATCAGGATCAGGATCAGGATCAGGATCAGGATCAGGATCAGGATCAGGTCAGAGTAAGATGTCTCTCCTTCCTTCAATGTACTTACCTGTATCAATGTTGCCACAGCAGCTATTATCCTCTGGTGGGCACAGGAGATTCTGTCAACTTCAGGGTCCGCACTTGTACTGGCCTCATTGTTGTTAAACGTGTTGGTCACGATGACATCAGGACTTCCGCTGTTGGCCGCTGCTTCAGCTGCAGCTTTTGCTGCTGCTTTTGCTGCTTTGGCAGCTGCTTTGGCTTTGACGCGGGCCTTTTTCAGAGTCTGAGCTCTCAGCATCAACAGAACTGCCTTACCTGAGTTACACAGTAGTTAGTAGATAGATAGTGCAGTGGCAGGCCTACTGAGAACCACTGTCAGGTAAACAGTGTATATATACACACATGCAAAGTACAGTAAATAAAGGAAGCGGTATAGGTGTACCCACCCATGAGAGAGGAAAGGCAGAGAGCAAAGCCCAGAGCCAGGGCTACTTGGCTGGTCATGCAGCTCCAGTGCTGAGGCTTTCCGAGGAAGACGATGGAGCAGAGGAAGGTCACCACCAGCGACAAGAGCAGCGAGAAGCTCAACAGAGGATCATTGGCTTTCACCAGAGGGGTGTCAATGTTCACAACAAACACCACCTAGGAAAAAGAAGATCAGTGAAACACATCATATGAGGTTTTTAATCACCTTGAGGTGTGTTTCCCCTGTGTGAGTCTCACCCCGACACCGATGGTGACCAGAGCTCCGAAGGCCGAGATGACGATGAGAGTGATCCCCAGCGGCTCTCCGAAGGCCAGGTACTCGATGATTTTTGGTACGCAGATATCATGAGCATCATTGGACCACTCTTCGTAAGTGCACAGGATGCACGCCCGAGCGTCTGTCAGAGAGGAAGGGAGGGCAGCAGGGTCACGTTTACCTCTCGCTATGTTGGCACCGAACAGTAAAAGTTATATACAATATCATTTGGTGTAGCTGCAAATCCATGGTTGTTGTGGTTTGTTTGAACGCTGACGTGAAACTGACTAGAAATTCAGAGCAAGAGGCCCAACTGTCCTCTAAAACATGACATAAGACATTCTTGATCTAGCACCATTTCAGTGTGAAGTGACAATGAATAGAAGTGTTAAATAATAGCCATCATGAGGGGATTCTGGTGGGTTTTGTTGACGCCATGCTTAGTTTTGCAGCATCTTCTATCTTTGTGAAACAAAACTTCCTCTCTGTGGTAATTGGCTTTTTTCAGTTAATGCATGTTAAAGAATCCTAATGCCCTTGAATGTGTTCTTGATTTTTTTACTAAAATAAAATGTACTCACTTTATTCACTAAGGTTCAGAAAAGTTCCGACTTTTCAGGAAGATACCGTCATGTCTATAAGATACAGGGTTTTTTTTGTTTTGTTGTTTTTTTCATAGCGTTCCCATTGGGTCACACACTAAATCCCCACACTGCAGTTGTGGGAGGCACCAAGTTTCATCAACATCAGACTACATCTGGGATACAAGCAGTTATGAAAGAAGTCCTCAGATATATTACTTCATCAAAATGTCCTAAAAGTGTAACTCCAGTACTCCTCAACTTGGACCCAACACTCCCATGTCTTTGTGTCCAAGTGACCAACGGGGAGTACAATTTCCAAATTTGGTCCAGCTCCGAGGGAGAATGCTGCACGCTGCAGCCCGCCAAACAGACCCACAGTGCAATCGCTCGGGGCAACTCCCCACAGCCAATGCAAGTCCACCAAAAGTGCCCGCCCCTGCCACTGACAGGCCCAGACCGCCACTATAAGTGTCTGACAACACCATGGAAAGGACTCCACGTAGAAACAAAATGCCCTCCCCACCTTTTGCTTGATCCCGTCTGTTTGTTATTGTGTCAAGGTACAGTATAAGGTACAGCTTGAAATCTGTATACTGACTAGTTGAGTTGCTGATCTCTCCATCAGCACACGGGATACAGTCGAAGCAGCAGACTGGTTCTCCTTGTCGGATCCCCTTCCTGGTGCCCGGCTGACAGTTCTCACTGCACACTGACCGAGGAGGCTGCAAAACAAACACACATAATTACACAGATTTATAGAGACACACATGCATGTGACTCTAATGACAATCTAGATGAGTTAATGATCAATATGCTGCTGACCTCCGACATGTCATTATTCCACACAATGGAGTCATTCGTTATGGTCATCCTGTCCTCTGGAGCTGCTGAGCCGTTGTAGTGTCCCACGGTGACGTAGGATATCTCCCCATTACTGTCGAACTGCCAGTTAATGAGGTCATAGACGCCTTCTACGTCCCCGTCATCAAAGTAGACCTCTTCGTCAGTGTGCGGCACTTTGAAGCGCACGTTCTTCAGGTAGTACATCAGCTAAGGGAGAGGCAGACGGAGTGAAACACATGCATATATAAACATTTGTACTAACATACACATACACACAAAGGCTTACCTGCCATGGCTTAAAGTCTGTGATGTTAGCACAGTCGATGTTGACGAATGGCCCCTGTCCCTTTACACAGTGCTCCAGCTCGTGCAAGGCGTGCGCCACAGCGTACACGGCTTTGTATACACTGTGGGGGGACATCTTCATCATCATTATTAATCATATCATCATCCACATTTCCATCAGTATGATTTTATCATGATAGGGTTAGTTCACTAGAAACACATTTTCACTTTAAAGTTCTATCTATCTATCTATCTATCTGTCTATCTATCTATCAATCAAATGTTAATTTGACCATTCACCTCCATTGGCAGCAGAAGTTTCAGAGGCAGTGTTGGAGCCAGTTTTTTGTTTTGTTTCATGTAAATAGTCAAAACAATATTGGCACCTAGTGGTGACCTCTGTAGGCCATAGAAAATTATAGGACTACAATTCCCATGGCGCCCCAGCCAAATAATTGAAGTTTGATTATCATTTTATTTGAGTTTTGCTTCTTGACTTGATTTTTGAAAGGCCTATTTTCTTTGTTAAATGTGTGTTGGAACAACCTTGATTTATTTTTGATCAACCGCATGAGGCATTCAACACCAAGCTGGCCCGACAAGCCGAACAAATCGCCCCAACCGTGAGTTAAGCAAGCCAAATACCTTAAAAGATAATGCGTTGCAAACGTCTATATCTACAAGGCGTCTAAAGTGGACTTTAGAAAGCAAATTGAAGGACGCTGCAACCGGGCAGGTATCTCAAAATCTCCATGGACAGACATGGGTCGGATGAACTGATCCTTTAATGGTGCCATGTTCCTAGTGGTGGAGGTGATTGGTGTTGTAGAGGCATGAAGGTAAAAAGAATTTAGTTGCAGTAGTGACATTACTAGGACCATGTAGTAACAATATGAGAGGTGAGAACTGACCTGTAAGTGATTCGTAACTGGGAAACATCAGAGAAGGTGTTACCAAGCTGTGCCAGAGACTCACTGCCGGTACACAACCCAGCAGGACCCGCCCTCACCGCCCCGGACAGCGTGCTGTTAACGTCCTTGGCCCTCTTTTTGGCCTGCCGCATCGCTGTGTCGTAGTTCAACGTGCAGTTAAACACCTATAAGACAAAAAAAAAAAATAAGGTCACAAACTTTCTCTAGATTTGTGCATAACTGTTAAAGTTGTCACACTCAGATGATTTTGCATGTGGCTAATAGCTGGGTGATATGGAGACAGTGTAATGCTCCTCTGGCCAATTAATCAGCTTAATAAACACACCGTCTCCCAGAATTCCTCAGCAAGCGGGTCATAGGGGTCGATGTCTAGTAGATGACGCTGAAGACCCGGGATGTCAGCTCTTTTTACCCCATAGCCCAGGGTACCACCCAGCACTGAGTTCACCTGGGTAAAAACATGCACACTGTCAGCATCAGCTCAGACTGGTGAGAGCCTCTGGAGCATCTGCGTCAACCAATCAATGAGCTTTCACCCTCAGTCACTGGACTGAGCACTCACCCCAGGCTGGTTGATGAGAGCGGAGGTGATCCAGGCCTCGCTGGCGATCCAGGTGCGGTTGGTCACATTGTGCCGGAGCAGCTCGCCGATCAGAGGACTGAGGTCCACGTCTGATGAGAAGACTACGATGATCTTGGCCGTGGCCTCGACTACAGTCTGAACAATACGCTGGATGTCCTCTGGGGAACTCACCTAAAGTTTTAGGCACAAACATTGTTTTTCATGTACTGGTCAATTTTGAGATTTTGGGCTGATTTTGCTTCCATAACATGTCTTCTTTCAGACTAGTGTAAAGATCTAAAAGAAATTCGCAGACTCTGAGCCAGAAATCTCCACTTCAGCGGCACTTACAGACACCAAACTTTAAGAAGAAGAGGAAGAAGAAGTGGTGGTCAATATTAATATTATTATTATTGGTTATTGATTTAAATTTTATTTTATTTTATTTTTTATTTTATTTTTTTATTTATTTTATTTTTCATTTTAATTTTTTTTAATTTTCATTATTTTTTCAATTTAAATTTTTTTATTTTATTTTTTTTTTAATTTTAATTTTTTTTATTTACATTTTTTCTTATTTTATTTATATTTTTCCTGCCAATCAACTGCTCAACACTCCAGTCCAGTAGTGCGTGCACACGGGCGAGCGCGAGCAACAGGATGCTGACTTTCTGGCTTTATCCAATGTTAAGAATTCTTGGCACATATTTAGTAAGATAATGCCTCATTTGTATATTTAAACATAAAATTTCAGAAAACTTGTAATACAAAAAATAATTGTCTTGATGTAAGAAATCACCTGGGGACGTTTCATGGTGGTAGGCCTATTAGTAACAATTTTTAACCTATTCACCTTCATTTTTCAACAGGATTGAATTGTGATACATCTCTAGAAAACACAGTGTGTGGTCACAATAACAGGTGGGATAGTGAAATATTGACTGAAGAGATGTTACCTTTGGCAGTGTCTCAGAGAAGGCGATGCAGACACCAGCGTCCTCCACCTGCTCCTTGAAGTCTTTGATGCCATACTTGCCGTAATCATCGTCAGCAGCTATGGTGCCCACCCACGTCCAGCCGAAGTGGAGCACCAGCTTGGCTATAGCTGTGGACTGGTGCTTGTCATTGGGAATGGTCCTGAGGAAGGTGGGGAACTGGAACTTACTCTCCAGGGCGGAGCAAGTGGACGAATAGCTGACCTGAAGATGACAGAGGAGAGGAGACACATGAACTTGTTCTCTCTATTTGTTAATTTCTCCTTCCTCTAACTCACTACCGGCCTACCTGTGGGAAGTGATAAAGCCCAAGTATCCTCGCCGTGGCAATGGACAGGTCGGAGCCCCCGGCGCCCACCAGAGCAGCCAGAGGGGCCCCGGACCCACAGCGGTAGTTGGGTACGGCCTCGTCCTGGCCCGTCAGGTAGGTGAGGGTGCCCTCCACGGCCTTGGAGATGGTGAAGCAGGAGTCGTAGATGACGTAGCCCAGGTCGGTGTCGGGCAGCAGGTCCTGCCTCTCATTGATTTCATTGATGGCAAACAGCATGGTCTGGGTCCAGCGGAAGGTGCGGAAGTTAAACCTGGAGGATGAGGGGAGAGCGATGAGTGAGTTTGTTTATTCGTCATATGCACAACAATTACAGCAAGCAGTCGTTGGCAATGAAAACCTCAGGTACCCTTCAACAATGCTCATTAAAAATGTGAATATATAAAAAAAGGAAAATCACACAAGTAAAAGCAAAATGAGAATCAAAGTCATGAAATAGTTCAAGTTAAAATAGCAAATGGATAAGCTGAATGTAAACAGGATGTATTAGTAAATGCATGATGAGAAGTAATAAATAATAGGGCTGTCAATCGATTACAAATATTTAATCATGATTAATCGCAAATTAATCGCACATTTTTTATCTGTTCAAAATGTACCTTAAAGGGAGATTTATCCCATATTTAATACTCTTATCAACATGGGAGTGGGCAAATATGCTGCTTTATTCAAATGTATGTATATATTTATTATTGGAAATCAATTAACAACACAAAACAATGACAAATATTGTCCAGAAACCCTCACAGGTACTGCATTTAGCATAAAAAATATGCTCAAATCATAACATGGCAAACAATCAACAACATCAAATGTGAATGTAAAATGTGAATTTCAGATTAGAAAGAAAAACTATTGCACAGTTAAAATACTTGATGACTGGAAGATACTTACAGACTATTTTAGTCTTTTGATGTTATTACCTTAATTAGCCACAAGAGGACAGTTTGCAGAGTTGCTGATTATTGTTGCGTGCTACACTGTAAAG
Organism: Sebastiscus tertius; assembly: GCA_916701665.1. Taxonomy (NCBI): domain Eukaryota; kingdom Metazoa; phylum Chordata; class Actinopteri; order Perciformes; family Sebastidae; genus Sebastiscus; species Sebastiscus tertius. The sequence goes on from CAKAOH010040992.1 coordinate 163,016, forward strand.
GCCTGTCGCCATAATAATATGGGCTAATTGGCCCCAAAGGAGATCTCAGAAGAACACTGTTTGGTTGAAACATATACTGAAGTAAAACTATTTCTCTTTTAAGGACTAAAACATTAAATAATATCACTCAAATTGGCCGAAGAGATTATCTAAAATCAGTGTAATACATTCTAACAACAACTTCATGATAAAAAAAAAAGACATTATGAGGAGTTTGACTCACCCCTCACACCCCGAGGAGACCGGCACCCTCGAAGTGTTGCCATCACTGGAAGCAATACGCTTGTGTACAGGAAACATGCCCCCGATAACGACCTTCTTCTTCTCCACATTCTTGTAGCCGCTCAGGTTGAACTTGGCCTTCAGCTTGCACGTGGACTGTGCTGAGACAGATCTGTAAAAGTAGAAAAAGACACATAATCCAAGCAGAAAGCGTCCGACTTCCATGCTATGTGTAGAGGCAGAGAGGAGCCGGTGAGAGCTCTCGCTGTGGCAAACGGCGAAGGGAAACAGCAAAGTGTGACAGGTGTCTCGTCTGGTCTCGAGGGAGATGGGATGCACGGGGTAACCTGAGAACAAAAGTGAAGAGGAGGACACTGGATGAGGGTGCATTAATCTTCATTGAAACCTTGACATGAAGGACTTTGTTAATGTTAAGTAGCATTATGATCTCATTAATGGTGTATAAAATGAAGTTTGGTTCAAAAAGTGTCTCTCCTCCCAAGAGCACAAACTGGACCCTGGACCACCAAACATGCACAAACACATATTTCTACCTCAAATAAACATTTAATTTCTCTTTATTCTCTCTTTCTTTCTTTCCTCCTGTAAATATAAATCAGTTTATCAGTCTGCACGCAGGTCAGCTGCAGAGGACAAACCGCCACAGGCCATGAGCTAATTGGCAGCTGCATGTGGTAACTTGTAGTCTTCACGCACCTTAACGGCTCGGCTACTGTTCAAAAAATGGTGCCGTGTGTCCCCTGAGTGTGTGTCTGTGTGTGTGTTGATGGATGACTGAACTTGTCTGTTCTTGTCTCTCAGTCAGCGGGGACAAACTCACACCTGAACCCCCGGCACACGGAGGGACCTCTGCTGGGTAACAAATAGGCTACAGTCTTAACTATGGCTGTTTACAGTAGCTGTATGGGACATACAGTACAGCTACTGTAAACAGCCATACTGTTACTGTTATTACGTTAAATTAAAGGGAAGTTGTCACACGAAGAAGGAATTTAAAAAAAGGATATTTGATAAATGACCTTCAGAGTGTGCGTCAGAGTGTGATTGAGCCCTTGTGATCTCTCTGACACATGAGTCAGATGAGTTCTGCAAGGAATCAATTATGTATAGTAATTTATAAAAAAGGTTAATGCATTTTAAATGCCAACTCCATGCAGACATTTGTAAAGAGGCACATGATTAAATGGACAAAAGGTCTATGTATTCTACTCTACTGTTTGCAGGTTTTGCATAACAACTTGCTTCCAGTGCTAAAGAAGACTGTAGTGATATTACAGTAATCAGATTTATTTTTACAGTTGGTACAAGAAATGCACAACAAGGCTGCATTAGAAGTAAGTGAGATCATTTCAACCCCATATTTTTTGTTTGTTCAATGGGAGGGCGGGGGGGAGTTTTTATGACTCAGACGAGACAAAAAAATACAAAGTGTGGATATTTAAAGCTGAAGTAGGCGAGATTGGAGCAAATATGATAAAAAAAAAAGTTATTTCTATAAAACGGTTGCTATATCGTGACAGTAGTACATGAAACAGGTAACCTGAAAAAAAACATGTGCCTCTGTGTCCTCCGGTGCTCCTAACGGCATCTGCGAGATTTCACAGACTGGAGGAAAACAAGCAGTAAGAGCTGATCTGAGGTCTGCTGTCCAGCTGCTGTCTATGAGAGCCGGCTGTCAATCACTCGCGAACTCCGACCAAACGGTCAAACTAGGCAGCGCTGATTAAATATGAATCAATATTATGTTACGTTAATGCCTATTTCTCACCTCAAATGTTTTCAGAATCATCTTGTAGTGTACTGTTTTGCTGTAAAATGAGAAAGTGTGTCTCTCTGAATAAAATGACTTGTGATTGGTCAAAGTCTCCCGTCACGGGCTAGATTTTTTTAAAGCCTGAAAAGGGAGCCATGATGAGGTGCAGAAGTCTAGTTATCTCTCAGAACACTTGGACTGCAATAAGTCAAAAAGATAATTCATTGAAATCAAATAGCTATTATTATTGTGGGAATGCTGATTCAGCATTCCCAGTATTGTTCTTCTAAGGTTTATTCAAATTCAACTATTTCTTCCGTATGTTTTTTGGCCTTTAACTAGTCCTGCATACTTTCAGCTACAGAAACTGTTCAACTATCAAAATATTCAGCTCTTTAAGGACATTAGTGCTACATCTATTATACTTTTTAAAATATTAAGCTTTTTCCACATTTGTTTTTACAATGTAACTCAATGGAGAAAATCTTCAAATCCTCTTAAACCTTGTCCACTTTGAAATGCTACTGCTTCCGCAAACTTTCAGCTACAGACTTCATTTAAACTTTAAACGGGTTACAAGTCTTTGAACTGTTAAGCTATGATTCAGCTTTTTGATAACTTTTATAGTTTTTCATTTATCGCAATTTACGTTTTATGAAATTTTCAGACCATTTCTGATTTTATAATGGGTGTGTATTGCGTGGGTCGTTAAGGGCTAGAGTGTGTGACGTCATCGATTACTACTACTATTGCTACTACTACTGCTTTTGCTACTAATACTACTACTACTACTACTACTGTTACTGCTACTACTACTACCTATGATGTTACTGCTCCCACTACTGCTACTATTACTATTGCTCCTGCAGCTGTTCCTACTGCCTCTACTACTACTACTACTCCTGCTCCTACTCCTTCTACTACTACTACTACTACTACTACTACTATTACTACAACTACTACTGCTACTTTCCACCCAAATACCACTTTCTGTGTAACAACTTAAAATGAAAATACTATTTCTGTCCAAGCACTTATAGTTTTAAAGGTTTATTTCACCCACATACTACTCTCTCTCTCTGCCTCTCTTTGTGTTTAGCAATGCAGTTCATCTGCATGTCTGATACACATACAAAGCATTTCTTCTTTCCACCTATTCAGGAAAATTCAAATTTACCACTTTTGACAGTATTACAGTTTAGCTTCCAGCTTTTCTAGTAATGTATTTCAGCTCTTAGCTTCTTTAGCTAATGCAGTTCAGCTTCCAACTCTGCTAGTTGTACATTTCATCTTCTAGGGTGTTCAGCAGTGCAATGCATTTGAGCTTCAACAATTTAAGGCAAGTAATTTCACATTTCTGCATTTTCAGCAATGCTTTGCAATAAATTTCAGCTGTCAGCATTCCCACGCATTTTCAGCAGGAAATGCATTTTCTAGTTACAAATGAAGTTATGCAGAAGGTAAACAATCAGAGATAAGCTGCTCATTATAGAAGTGAGAAGTTTCAACATGGAGATCTTTATTAAAGCTCAGTTTTCCATTGTACAAATGTCATCATAGTTGAAACTGCATGCAGTGGCTTGGTTTGAGGCACGTTACTAAGGAGAATGAGTGCTGTTGAACAAAAAATTAAAAAAACAAAAACATCAGACATTAAATTGCATAACTTAATCTTATCGATATTGCAATTAAATCCAACTACAAAAATGATGTGTCCAATATGATCAAGCTGTTGTTTTCTATGGAGACACATGTAACAGAATATACACACACGTATATAAAAAGGCCGAACGGAGGGAGAGACACTAATAGCAGTTAAGACGAGTTAGGAAAACCATTCATTTTGCATTAGGAGTATTTTTGCCACTAAAGGTTATAACAGAGGATGAGAGGCACAAAGACAAATTTTGGAGGCATGAAAACCACCGCGTCAGAGTGAAATGTCTCTATTGGGGTACAATACAATTTTTAAACCTCAGTTAAACCTGAGCACTGTATTCACTGAGTCTAAATGACGAGACGAGAGATCATGATGCGCTGAGAACAGAGAAATGAGACAGCTGACCTTTGACACAACAGAGCGACACACTTAATAAGGTGAAGTCCCCACTGGATGCATGAATCTGTGAAAATGATACTAAAGGCTTTATGGGTGGAAAAAAAATAGACAAAATGTGCAAAAATGTGCCCCTGCACAACAAAAGAGCAGCCAAATAATGATGTAATGACAACAGCAATTTACACAATGTGGTTATAAACTCTACTGTACTTATAATTTTGTTATTAGTTAGTCCTCTTTGCCGTGTTTATTCTTCATAAAAAGCATACATATTGCAGCATGAGGAGAAACAGTGTTATGTTATATCCTCCTTTCTGGAACGGATCCAGGTCGGGTCACACCAAAGAAATTAACAAAAACAACGGAACAGGCACGTACAAAGTCACCCGTCACTCATATTGGCCTCCTGCACACGAGTCATCAAACTGTCCTCTTGGGTTGTCTGCTGTCCAACGACGTGGAGCAGCTGACAAGTCAAGAGCTCTTGTCAACAAATGTAGCTTGCAGAAGATCGTCAAGAGGAGCCCACATGTTATATATCACCACAGTATATTCTACTTTTGGCAAAACAAAAAGCTTAAAAATTATTGATTGGTCACATCGGTTGCCTGTTTGGTTTTACTTTTAAAAAACAGGCAACCTTCTTCATAGCACAGTATACAGGCAGAAAGTGAGAATGAACAAGTAGAGAGAGGATAGTCTTAGGTTGAGAACAATCTGACCTACAACAGTGAAACAAAAACATACGACAAAAAAAAAAGGCAGAAAACAATTGCTGAAACTCTCCGTCTGTTCTTTCTTTTCATGACACTTAGTTATGTTTGTTTTTATCTTTAGCTCATCCCATAATGCAACCTGAGGCACAACATCAAAGTCCACTTTCTGAACTTTCACAGCTTCTCGCCGCTTGCCTTTTAAAATGGTTGACCTTACAAAAAAGGAAGCAGCAATTAACCTTTTCATCATAGGGAGGAAATACATTGATGTACAATGGATCAAAAATGACAATATATTATCAATAACAAACATTAATCAATCCCTATCGCCAAAAATATTAAGACCAGGGAGGAGTGGTGGGGAGAGCAGAGTAGTAGCGCCTTTGCATGTGCGCCCGTCACAGTACGGTCTGCCTTCCGTGGGAATGTTGAAGAGAGGGGAGGAGGTACAGCAGGGAGGGAAGGAGGTGAGGGAAGGAAGGGAGGGAGAGAGGAAGGGAGGAAGGACAGAAAAGGAGAGGAGTTCACCAGCCCTCTCTGATATCTGTTGAGTGTGTTTGTGCATTGTGTGAGTGTGTGTGTCCTATCGGTTTGACGTCATGTTGTGTTTTATTCCCACTCTGTGGTGCCGGGTGGTTTGGAGGTCAGATCATACATGACTCTGGAGATGCCTGGGATCTTCTTGATCTCGTTTACCATCTTCAACACCACCTGGCAAAATGGAGAACACAAATAACAGTAAAACACTGAACAACTAGACGGAAAACAATTGAGACTGTCCTTATTCAAATCAATCTTGAGTTGATATGATCAGTCCCTGAACAGCTAGGTTAGTATTCATGATAATAGTTCATTACAATACATCTGAGAACATGACTGCCACATATGGGCTACTAAGAAAAGCAAATCATTTAAATTAGGAAGCAAAATAATCAAAATAAAAAAAGGATAGACTGTCTTATAAAAGTGTGAGAGGGAATTACTTAAAATATATTTTTTTTCTTTTTATTATTAATTTTTAAATGCTCAAAATATAGGAGGAGATCTACCTTTATGTAAATAATATTTTGCCAACAGAAACTGTTTTACAAGATATTTAGTATATCATAATTTCACATTTTCAGTCTCAAACACAGCTTAACCGTGTCGTATGATGTGCTACTTCAGTACACATTAGGAACAAATATTACTGGGACCACTACAAAAACTTGCCGATGAACATTTAATATCCAGGGATTCACATTATAGACACTACCACCAACTATCCCTGGAATAATTTGGCCACAATTTAGCACGTCGACCGAACACGGTCCAGGAGAGCTGAAGTCTAGCAAAACACTCAGACCGAGTTGAGAGGTTGAATCATGGTATACCTCCTCTGGGATATGGTTGCCCGGCATGGCAGGGATGCCCGTCATGAAATCGCTGGTGATGAAGGTGCGGACCACCACAGAGCGCCGACAGGACGGCTGCTTTTGCAGAGGGTCACGGTCAAAGTGCAGGGGGGTCAAGATGACGGGCATCTGGCTGATCTTACCGGAGTAGCCTGAAAGAGAGAGAGAAAAATGCTCTTATTGCTGCTATAACAAACATTAGTAAACAAAACAATAGCTCCAGTGTCGTTGAATATTGAAAATTTTTGAGTTGTTGACAAAACAAAACATTTGAGGACGTCATCTTGGACTTTGGGAAACACTGATCCACATTTTTCACCATTTTCTGACATTTATAGACCAAACAACTAATCGATTAATCAAGAAAATAATCAACAGATTAATCGATAAGGAAAATAACTGTTAGTTGCAGCCATACTGGGCTACTGTAGAAACATGGTGGTAAAAGACGACGGACTCTGTAAAGAGGACCTGCTCCCTATGTAGATATGAAGGGCTCATTCTAAGGTAGTGAAAACACAATAATTCTTATTTTCTGGTGATTATACACTAAAGAAAACATTACTGATTAATATTATATTCCATTTCTGCTAATAGATCCCCCGAAATGCTACACATTAGACCTTTAATGAAGCAAAAAGGCTTACATCATACTATATGGACCATTTGTAGGATATCAAATGAGGACAAAATGATCCAAATAATCTTCAAAACCACCCTGTTAACTACATCTTAAAATAGCACAATGCAATGCAATACTGAGTGAAAGCATAGCCACAGTCAGTAAAGTACAGACATATCACAAAAGAAAATGATTCTCAGTGGAGAACAAATATCTGGTTTTCCTCTGGGGAAACGTTAAATTCCTCACGTGGATGCAAGTATGCAGACGACGAGTACACCGTTCTGGATACGTATGTGGGCATATTAACACCAGGCTTTGCAAAAGGAAGTTTAGACAACTTTATTTTATGAGATAGTCCTGTGGTTGCATCCTTTTTTGCATTTACTCAAATCCTCCCCAATAATCTGTAATGTTTCAATACATAGGGCTAAATTAAAATGTTCAAAAATCACTTTGCGTCTCCACACACACACACTTACCAGACTCTCTAAGGATAGAGTGAGCTACAAAGTCAGCCTGTCTGAGCGTGCTCAGGACGCCTGTCGTCAGGAAGGTCGGGGTAATGTCTGTCGGCGGCTCTTTCACGTGGGACCCAAACACATACACAACTCTGGAAAAAGGAGAGACGTGAATTAATGGGTGAGTATTAATGGGTGAGTGTCGGTGCAGAGTTTCTAACGTGGCATATCACTGAGGAGCGATAAAGAGATGTTTGTGTTACCTATTGATGCTATGGCACATGCGAGGGATGAGTCTGGCCAGGAACATGAGAGATTCCCAGTGTGGAGACTCTTTACTTGTGAGGCCGCACACGTAACTGTAGGACCGGCAATCACCCTGAGACGAAGAAAGAAGATTTATTTTTATTTATTTTTACAGTCATTAACAAATTAGGCTTATTATAAAGTCAGTGCAACAAGAGAACACAAATCTTCAACAAATGTTAGATTAGCAAATGCACCAGTTATTATAGTAGGAACTATAACAAAAATAACCAGTGAAAAATATTTTTAGTAAACTGAAACTAAATTAAATCTATATTCTTCAAGAAAAACTCATCTGAAACGATAGTGCCTGGGTAAAAAATAAATAAATAGATAAATAAGAATGACAGTAAATTTCAGTTTTAGTTTTTTTTGTAGCTATAATAAATCACGACTGAAAAAAGGAGACAGCATGAATTTCCATCAACTCTTGTGACATTGAAACAGAAATTGAACTGCCTTGACTATCCAGGAGATGGCGTTATGCTGCAACTGTTTTGCTAAAGTATCGGCAAAGATTAAGCATCATGGCCATTCCTACACAGTTCTCCAACCATGTATTTTGTATGTGTATGTAGCTACATACTCTTAACTACTAAAACTAAATATATAAAACTAAACCTTTTTGAAAAACTGAAACTAAAACTAGCAAATGCACTCTGAATACTAACTAAAACTAAACTGAAATGGAAAAGTCAAAATTAAAATAAAACAAAAACTAATTCATAATTCAAAACTATTATAACCTTGGTATCATTTTTCTTTTTATCTGTTAAATAAACAGTGAAGTTTGTATAAATAGAGAATGAATAATCTGTCTGTTTTCACTTCCAACAAATCGTTGTCTGTGTTTGTGCACCGTCTCCTGTCTGTCCCACAGTTTGCGGTTTAGGGTAAATTTAAAACTGGTTTCAAACAGGAAGTACTACGACACACCCACACACAGACACAGACACAGTCACTGGCTGCAAGTAGGAGCCGGCCAAAAGTAATCATGACCCTCCTTTTCTCCAGGCAACACTGAAAGGCCAGTATAAACTACTCAGCTACGGAGCACACCCTTTGTATGTGTCAGACTAACATCAGAGAAGTTGAGGAAAAAACTAAAATGTGCCTCAATAGTAACAACAGATCCCTCACTTGGCTAGTAGGCAGAGAGTCAAAAAGTAAGAAACTGTGAGGCTTTGTGTGGGTGGGTGCATCTCGTGGTTGACCACTAAATTGTAGTTATAACACAGCGAGACAAACAGCAAAAGTGAGACATGCTGTTTCAAGCTTCCCCTGCCTCTGGGCATTCATCAGCAGACCTAAAGACATTTGAAATCTACACATATAATACATGTAAATCCAACAGCTCCTAAACCAATAAACTATGTTTGGATTAACCTACAACCTACCTCTGAAACTTTTATTTGGGCTTTAAGAAGCTACTACTTTAAAACTATTTTGACTAGAGGTTACTACATTCGGGTCAGTGTTCATTTCGTTAACTACTACTATTACTACTTTTTTCCATGACTACGACAAGACGATGACGACATGGCACAGACGTCATTAAACACTAATGTTGACGATATCAAATATGCAATATCGTTGCCGAAAAAAGACGAGACTAAAATGTAGTTTAAAAACAGAAAAACTTTACCAAAATCTCTTTATTTTTGTCACTTTCCACCTTCTCTTCCCCTCTCTCTGTCTCAGTCACACACACAAAGAGCTGCAGCGGCGATCAGTCCGTTTCAGTCTCACATGTCAGTCCAGACAATTGTGCTACTATAATGCATAAAGTTGGCGGTTTGGCTGTGTGTTATTACTGTATGACCTTCATAAGTATAGGCACAACTCATAACCCTCAGCAAAAGACGTACTATAACGTCATATTTCCCTCTATGAGTCTGCTTGTCGACAAGCTATGAATGGTCGGCAAGACCAGTGTGCAATATGAGAGAAAAACACGCCCACTATGCCTGCAGCGAGTGGAAGCAGAGCGCCGCTGCACACACACACACACACACACCGCAGTGCTGTCGCACATCGAACCAAATGATAAATACGGCTGTTATTATAAAACTGTCATTCTTAAAGTATCTGTACTAATGGGGTATTGTACTGTTTTATAACAGCAGGGTATTGCGATAGTGTTCTAGTATCGGTATACCGTGCAACACTGATTGATTGACCAACTGGATTACCTGGACGCCAACAGTTTTGATGGGCAGCAGGAAGGCATTGAGTGAATGAAGGCTGGTGATCTGCATGAGCTTCTCTTCCTCCTCGTCCGATATGCACGACTTGACTCTCTGCAGCAAGGCATGGGGCTGGAGGGGAGAGAGTGGGTTTTAAAGCAGCACGTGTAACTGGAACTGAAAGGACAGAGAGATCTCAGAAATAGCTCCGTCTATGTTGTGACTATTTTTTACTCATCACCTTTGTCAGTGGAGCCACAAAAACCCTAACTCACAATGTCAAAGTAGAAATCAAGAAGATCAACTCTAAACTTGTATCATTTATCTAATGAACAGCTGTTCTGCATGTCAGACAACCAGCAGCAGCAAACAGCCCATATGTGGTGCAACTTCTGTGTATGGGGTCATTTTTCAGGGGGACTGGCAAAGGCCCTTTCTTCAGTCGTACCTTAAGTGGAAAAACAAGGTACTAAAAACAAAACTAGACACAAAATTAAATCATCAGAATTATTTGTCTGTTGGTGCAATGTGGCCAACCAACCAGCAGAGGTTGCACATTATTAACTCCATAATTAACCAGTCAGGACAAACAGCTACAAATGTCTTCTCATTAAGTATGTAGTCAAGCAAACAGTACAGTGGAGGCTCTGCCTACAAATGGCCACTGCACATATATTAGCATCTTTTTATTGCTAGATTTTGTGACAAATTAACCTAGTTGCCAAAAACTGCAGGGAAAATACTGATCAATTCAATTCAGAGTAATAAATCAGACACCGTTAGTGCTCCTACAGCATTTTAATGACCAAATATTTCACCAAATGCTTTGAGCTGGTACACTTTTTTGGCTTCTGAAGGATACAGAAGTTCAACATTTTCTACATTTTACTCACTATTGGTGAGATGTGGTGATGTTGGAAGTGCTAAGTCCCTCAGCCCTCCATCTGTCTTTGAGTTGTTTGGATGTGTGTGTACTCCTAATATTTGTCATCAGGAAATTTACAGTCACCGCACTTGCTAAGATGGGTGTTCTCAGTAAGCAGTGATTAAATTAGTGCTCAGAAATGTGCATGCTTCACTGAAAACACTGACATACAAAGTGTTGAAAGTGTGTTTGTGGGGTTGTCATCCAAACTTTGCAGAAAGAGAGGCTTCTTCACAGTAATTAACGTCTTGCCATTCGTTGCAAATACGCAAATCCAGTGACAAGTTGTTTTTATGATATTTCCCCAAACACAGGACGTCAGACAACTAGTCATTAGATTTTCTTTATGCGTCTGTATTGTTCTGACCTTTTTGACACTTGCAGAGAAGTCTGTGATGATTTTGAGGATGTTGTTTGTTTCAGCAAAGTCCTTACAGATGTAGGGCTCCTCTGCACAAATCACTCTGATGGACAGACCAGGACCTAGAAGGCAAAGCAGCATTTTTTAGCAAATATAGAAGTTTTGAGTCTGTCTGATTGAATAAGTAAATGGGTACACGAGGGAAAGAGAGAGCGAGAGAGAGCAAGAGAGAGTGAGAGAGAGAGAGGGAGAGAGTGAGAGAGAGAGATCTAGAAAGGAGACAATGGTAGAAAGAGATCATCACTAAGCATTATATTAATAAGATCAGTCACATCACAGACGTGTGTTTATGTACTTGCCAGGGAAAGGGTGTCGGGAGACGATCTCCTCTGGCAGGCCCAGCTCTCTCCCCAACGCTCTGACCTCATCTTTATGGAAATCTTTCAGTGGTTCGATTACTTTTCCCTGGAGGATCACAAAGGAGTGGAATCAGCATTGCAACCTTGTGGGAGTGAGGGATGTGCTTCGATGTTGCATTTTTGCAGTTGTGCGTTTATATAAAAGGGCTGAGCAAAACAACAAAAAACACCAAATAATACATGAGCAGGCGGCTGATAAGGAGGAGAGTTAATGTTCTTCACAGACGCTTCACTGCTCCTTCGAGATACTGAACCACTGCTGAAGAAGGAAAGCCTCTTTAGAGGATGATGGATGATGTCATTGAGTCAGGGTTACTGCATGATAGCTCTGCTTTTGTGACTGTCATAACCTCTGCTCTAAACTGCAACAGTAGATTGTTTTTACACAGACGTATGGTTTTCAGCATTGAGCAGAAGTTAATGTCACTCTTGTATCATGCAGTTCTTCAAAACATTATGAGACACACAAGAGCACAGTTAGATAATCTGTCTGTACCACTGCAGTGTCAAACTGTTCGTCTGAGCAGACCGCTACAAAAACTATTCTAATTTGATGCAACTGAAGCTGTTATCTATGTTCTCACCAAAGCAACCAGACTCCATTGGAGAAAAAAAAAGTAATTTTACCTCGCAGAACGCGGGGTTTGCTGGTCTACTGCTGCCTCGATTGGCTAGTTTATTTGTGCCATTGTGTGACTTTGGTTTGTTTGGATTCACCAGAGTCTCAGAATAGCACAAACAAACCAACCGATCGAGGCATGGTAGACCAGCAACCCTCGCGTTCTGCAAGGTAAAATCACTGTTTTTTTTCCAGTGGAGTCTGGTGGCTTTGGAGACCCATTTATGTGGGTGTGTGCATGCGCGCAGTACCTCATCTCTGAGTTTTCGGATGAGCTCGGTGTCGTTGTGGTGAGTTTTGATGACCTCTGCCTTGCCGCTGGCAAGATGAGAGGCACTCTCAATGAGATCGGGCCGCAAGGTACCCTGGGCTAGGAAAACCTCTTCTGGCTTCAGATTCATCTCCCCTATCACTTCATTTGCCACCTGTGAAGCAATTAAAAAAAAAGTCAGATACAACATGAACTTGTGAATAAAAGGCAAACAATAAAGCAGCCATATTGGCAGATGGTAACGAGGCTGTAGGGCAGACAAGCTGGCTGTTTCAAATAAAATGTGATACATGTATAGCACTTTTCACATAAGAACTGATTAAGACCCAGCACTCACTTTGACAAACGTGTCTCCAATGATTTTCCTTTTCTCTTCTGGGTTGGTCGTCATATTCAAAGTCTTGCTGATGCGTTTTCGTGGCGTCCTGTCCTCCTCAGAGATGGGGAGGGTCGTCGTTCCATTGTAGAAGGTGTGAGCTGCATTTACCACTAAATAATTATAGAGAAAGAGAGAAAGGCGGAAGACACATTTAGGTCATGAGCAACACAAAATAGTTCTCCTCCAAGTTGAAGGTCTTATTGTACCTGCCGTACTTCATTTAGACCACCAGGAGTCCGTCTGTCCGTACCTTTGAGTTTGATGCCCAGCTTGGTGAGGGCCTCCTCCACACTCTGACTCTCTCTCTTCCTCATGAAGCCGTTGTCGATGTGAACTGCTATCACCTGGTCCTGGTTCAGAGCTTTGTTGAGGAGAGCCGTGCAAACTGTTGAGTCTACCCCGCCACTCAGCAGCACCTGAATAAATCATTAGAAACAGTCACTATCGCGTTTTTCCATACACATGTGCTGGTTTGGCTTGACTCGGTTCGGCTTGCCACGTCAGCCCAGCACGGCAGAGATTTGCATCTCCATTACAACAGGGCTACCTGCTTGATGGTGTGTGTAACTGATGATGCGCTTGTCTTGAGTCGATGACGTTTGAAAGCAGCACCCTCTTTTCAGTGATGTTTAATAGCAGCCCCATCTTTAGCATTGTTTACTATTGTGCTGTGCAACGCTTGTTGGTAGCCAGCTACTTATCACCATGGATTTTCAGGCTGTTTTTGCGATTTTACTTGCCATCTACTGCTTATTGCTTGAAAAAACGGAGACGGGATGACAACATAGATCTAAAAAGATGAAGAGGAAACTATTATCCGACGTTTCAAGAGAATGGCAACAGAAAGAAAGAACCAATATCTTGCTTGCTTACAAGTATAGCCTACAGCCAAGTCATTGTTCAGATGATACGTAAACAAGCTTCTTTGTCATATCATATCATATCATATCATATTCAGAATTTCCTTTTATCTACTATTTTGCTTTATCTGTGCAAAACGTGTACTGGATAGATTTGGCTACTGTGCAGCCAGATAGTCGAGTTGCGACATCCAACTTAGGCATTATGAACTCAATCAAAAAGGAATAAATTACTATAACTTTGACACTTCTTTACTTATAGTAATAATGCCACACTTCCTAAATACAAAGTACAGTAAAACACAGTGAAACATGTAACCCTCAGACTGTAGTTGAAGAACAAGAAACAGAGGCTGCATGTATTTATTTAAATATAAATCCTCTGCTTTGAGCCCATTTCTTCCACTCATTTATCGCCTTCACTCTCCCCCGAGATGAAGCCCAGTTTGAAGCCGCTCAGGGAGTCGACTACCTCTTTTCAGATAAAACAGGGTTTAATTTGAGAGTTTAATTGGTTCTACTTTACTTCCCACCACTGCTGCTGTCACCACACTTCACACTCAGCACACCAGCTTTAGACTTTTAGTCAAATTATCTCCCATTGCAAGTTAAAATGTGCTGAGAATATGTATTTTCTTCTGTTTTCTGCTACTTTTCCTTTTTTAAAAAGTCATCCATCTGCCCTAAAAACAGTTTGGATAACAACACACACACACATTCATGAAACGTTTTACTCACCAGCACTTTAGACTTGTCTACTTTTTCTTTGATGTCGCTGATGCAGACCTGTTGGCGGTTCTGTACGGTAAAATTATTCGTGCATCCTGCAATCTCGAACAGGAAGTTACGCAGCATCTCAATGCCTCTCTCCGTCAAGTCGACCTCGGGGTGAAACTGTGTCCCGTACAGCTTCTTCTGTTCGTTAGCAATCCCTGGTGGGGAAATCAGATGTGGAGAAGGACTGTTAACATTTGAACGCCACTTTAAAAAAAAAAAAATACATTCAATCAAAACTAGTATAATGTAAAACAAAATTTGGATTTTCTGACACAGACAAACAAATATAGATGTTTATTTGGGACTTGCATGCAAGTCTATGACACCAGTCTAATTTTAGATTATGTTAATGAGTGTCACGGCTCATCTCGCGCGCTGCTCACCGGCAATGATGTTCCCCGATTGCGCCACCACTTTAAAGCCATCAGCCACTTTATCCACGCTGTCTCCGTGGGTCAGCAGGACCAGTTCCTCCTTCTGAAGGCCTCTGATAAGATAAACACACACACACTGCTGTCAGAGGAACACGTGCTGTGTTCAATAACATTGCAAATAATAGTTATATGTGAAGAGGAGGCCCTGCTTTCACTGGGTGCATGTGAGGGGCAGACAGTAATAAAAGACTGCAGCCGTCTATTTTAGACTCTGCAGTATTTGTGTAACAACCAGGGGGAAATATGTGACTGCTGGAATGCTCCTGCAGTTTATCTAGTAAATATGGCACTGGGACAAACCTGTTGAGCAGCGGTTGTGCTTTACACAGTCCACAACATTTTGTCCTCAGTTGTTTAAAAGAAGAGATGATACTGTAGGTTTCCTGGCGGCTCTAGAAGTGATTTCTTCAATGTTCATTTTTAGGGTTGAGTGACAGGATGATTACATTCCATAGGTTAAATTCACGTCAGATGGACTCCATTCGCCGTTCCTCTGCAGCTGCATGCACTGGCAAACAAAAAATGTGCTCCATCACCCAACCCTAGTTCTTTTGTAGAATGATACTGTCTCCCATGTACTAATTATCTCTCTACACTGTGTATCAGACCATGTTGTTCCTGCACCAAGTATATTTGCATGTTCTGTCCTCATCCACAAACTCTCAGTCTGTCGTCTTCTCTCGCCAAATATATCAGATTATAAAGTTGAAAAGAAGTGTAAGGACTTGTAGCTCAAAGAGGCCAATTTGAACTGAGGCTGGATGATATGGACAAAATCTTTTATCCGAACATAGATCATTTCATATCTCGATAACGATATATATCAGGATAAAGCATGTTTTCTGGTAATTCAAAAGATAAACATGGTATGTGCTTGTTATTATCAATTTAGTCTACGTAATTGTCTATCTCGCTATAAGATTTCACCACGATATGATTCCATTGAAAGACGATAAATTATCATATTGAATCATCTCCCGGCCCTAATTGAAAACATTTATAATATAAAAAAAACACTTGAGTAACCATATTACCTGAAGAGAGAACAAGTGTTGTCCAGTCCGATACTGAACACTCCATCTTCCCTTACACTCTTTTTGTGTACTGTGCCGCCAAAAACTTTATTCATCATCTGTAACACACACACACGGCAGAGTTAACACTTGGACACAAAAACTGCACCTTGGTGTGATTTCAAAGAAGTTACAACTGCCAGCTGTCTGGAGAAATGTGCTAGAGAGAATGGCTGTCTGCTGGTTTTTAATTTCCAGGCTAGCTGGGAAAATTGAGCGAGTAATGCTCTCATCTCCCTCAGCTAGTGTCAAAGTGCCCTTGAAGAAGGTGGTGAAGTCCCAGCTGGCCCAGGAAAGCTGAACAGCAGCCTGGAGCAGTGTGATCTTAGAGTGTAGCTACTCATTTTGAATGTGGAAGCAACACAAATGCTTCCTTGTGGAAGAAGATAGGTCTATCTAATCATTATAAAAGCCTTCCATCACAGAGTCTTACTGTGTGTACGCCATGGACTGTATATAAAGATGAATGACATGACAGCTCCACAAAAGTGAAGCCAAAACATTGTGATCGCCCCCTGGGGGCTGGCTGCAGTATAGGTCATAAAGCCCGACCCCTCCGTGTTAGTGGATGGGACATGGGCCAAACTGTCAAAGTTCACGTCAAAAAACATTTTTCCCAAGGCTGATGTATGTTCAAGTATTAATTTTTCTGATAAGTTTGGCTATAATTAGTTATTTGATGCTATTAAAAGGGGTTGAGCTGCAGCCGTGCCCTTCTATGGTGAATGCAAGCATGTGCATAGATACCTGCATCCCATAGCAAATCCCAAGGACAGGCTTTCCTATAGTGAATATGGCGGGGTCGAACCAGGGGGCATCTTCTGCATACACAGAGGCTGGACCTCCTGAAATGATGATCGCCCTAAGAAGAAGAGAGAGAAAACAATCAAGGCAAAATGTATTACAAAACACTTCCATATTGACAGAATAATGTCATAACTAGGGCTGACCTGAATGACCATTGACATGGCAATCGACCTCCAAAGCAGTATTCGAATGCTTTGTTTTTTCAATTTATTAATATAAAAGTATGTAATAATAATAATGTATAAATCCCAAAATAGCCCATGAAATAAGGAATAATCCCACAACACTATTTATATTCAACATTAATTATTATTAGCTATTTTTAAATGGATATTACTGTTTGTTATGTAGAGGTGCGTGGGTTTACAGCAGTGCGGCAGTGGCACTGAAATGGGGCAGATGGAGACAGACAGACAGAAGAACATGTCAGCCTGCTGCGCCGCGAAGCTTCGAATAGCTGCGAATATTACTCACCGAAGCTTCCAAGCCCAAAAAATGGTATTCGGGACAGCCCTAGTAATAACAATACTATAAAAAGGAAAAGACAATCCTCTCTGGTGGTTCATATGCGTCTCATGCTCACCTGTAGCCCTGTTCTCTGATCGCAAAGGCCGGGGTCTCTAACGGGAGGATCTCAGAGCGTACGCACATCTCTCGCACCCGTCTGTCGATCACCTTGCCGTACTGGGCCCCGGCATCCAGGATCGCCACCGCCCCCTCGCATGATCCATTCTGCTCTACGCTGCTGATCTCCAGCTGTGGACACACACAGTTAGAAAAACACACATTGATTTAAATGCTTGTGGGCAGAAAAGTATACGTCCATAGTCGCTTTTGTTTACTAAAAGATTTTGACTAGCACACAGACACAACACAACAGGAGAGACTTCAGAGACCAGGTCCAAAGCGCACTGGAGCACACGGGTTTAAGGCAATCAACTGTATTACAGACTACCGTTTCAACGCCTTCATCAGAGTCAAACTGATCTGAGACTCACATCCTCTTAAATAACCTCCCCTAGTTGGGATCTGATTCAGCATAGGCTGGAAAAATGGGTTAGCTATGCTGAATCAGTTCCTAACTAGGGGAGTCTCAGATCGGTTTGACTCTGACGAAGACGCAGTTGTTGTCGAACTGTTAGTCTGTAATACAGTTGATTGCCTTAAATCCATGTGCTCCAGTGTGCTTTGGACCTGAGGCCTGTACTACGAAGCCGGATTTGGCATTAGCGAGGTAACTTCAGGGTTAACTCTGGGTTTTACGTCCTACAAAGGTGGTTCACTTCTTACCGGGGTAGATCGCCGAGGTAACTTATGCTGAACAGCTAACCTGCTCCAGAGCAGGTTATGTTCCAGATAAGAGATCAACTCGTATAAAAGCACCTCCTACTGACCAATCAAAGCTCAGTGTGCGAATCGTATGGTAATATTACACAAATACGAAGAAGTTTAAGTCATAATCTAGGCTAAAAACAAAACAGTTTAAACTGACAAATGCAGGAATGACAGCTGGATTTATGCTGTGGGTGCTTACTGTTTTGAATTGTGTTTTTATATTTATTTTTTTACTTCGTCTTGAGTCCGTTTCACACCGTCTGAGAGGGGAACGCAGCTGAAAGAAGGTTCAAATAGTCATACACGCCGTATTGGAATTACTGTTTATAGCGAGGTGTAATCCATCCATCCTTTACATAGTGTAATGCTATTTATTTCTTAACGACTATATCTTACTTTGGAGTGTTCCGTTAAATGAATAAGTCTGTTAATTTACGCACTCACACTTCGGGAGTTTTTTCTTTTGCCAGCTGTCCTTCCTGCATTTGGCAGCTTCAACTGTGTTAATTTTAGCCTGGATTAAGTGTTTAATTTCTTCGTATTTGTCTAATATAGTTTGTTGTAAAATATGCCACTCTGTCTGTCTGCAGTCTGTAGACTTGTCCATGTCTGTGATTGGTCATATGTGGCAAACAACGCCCCGTTCATGTGAACGTGCTCACAGCCAGACTGAAAACCCTGGGTTGAACCGAGTTGATAACCACCGTCGTAGGACTGCTTAGCGTGATCTCGGTTGTCAGGGTTAGTTAAACCAGATGACAAGAAGATAGCCTGGGTATGTTGAACTTGCTTCGTAGTACAGGCCTCAGGTCTCTGAAGGTACTCATATTGCAAGATTGCCCTTTTCTGTGAGCACCAGACAGGCTTCCTATTCCTTGTGAAACAGTTGAAGCGTGTTTTAACCTCCTTTCTTCACAACAGTTTGGTGAGTGGTGGTGTAAGGTAAACCCACTCCTCCTTCACTTAAAACTGTGACATCCTCGTGAAAAATCGTGACTCAAATAAGGCCTAACATAATTATGGACATGTGAGCTTCTAATACAGACAGACAGACAGTTTGCTCTTGTGAAACGTGGTGTAACCATTCAGCCCATCAGTAGAATCACATGAAACCCACAAGTTAGTCAAAGGCTATTTAGTGAGCAACACTGTTTAGCTTTGACACAACTTGTCTGGATATTATTATTATAAACATATACGCAAATCAAAGTTTAGAAAACACACACATTAGTACAAGAACTAGAGAGACAGCTAATTAATCTCCATAAAGGAGGACAGCAATGAAAAGCAGCAGAATTTGAAAATGTTTGGAAACCTTTGTTGGGAGTTTCTTGGACGTCAAGGGGAACTGTCAAATTGAAACTGCTGTGTGTTGCTGAGTGCTGTTATTGGAATTGTTGTGGTTTTGTTTTATGTTCTTCTTTGAGGTATTTATTTATTTTGTCTCATCTTTTATTTTATTTGTTGTTTTTTGTTAGATAAGTGAAATACATGAAATGTCATGTCTCTCTTTCTTTTAAATTCTGACTAAACATTTCATTGTATAATTTAATTATTAATATTGTTAGTCTGTCTGTATGTGTATATATGTCTATATAAATGCCATAAACCTCCTGAACTCTGACGTCTCCTCTGTCTAAATTGAACACGTGCAATGTAAATGTACAATAACATGTTGGTAAATACTGTAAATTTACTGTTACAGATATGTGCAATAACATGCTGATCACTCTGTGCAATAATTATATGATGCTGTGCAATAATTATATAATTATCTGACGGACACTTTGTGCAATAATCTGGCAAAACTGTCATCTCATCAATATACATATTTTATTTTTATATTTTATATTGTAATATCTTTTATATATTTATATTGCACTTTTTTATTGTATTATCTTTTTTAGCACCTATGGGATTGTCACAATCTAATTTCGTTCAATGACAATAAAGGGCTTGAATCTTGAATATATATGTAAAATTCAATAAAAATATTGTTTAAAAATAAAAAGGCGGACAGCAAGAAGAGAAACATGATCCCACGTGGTTTTGTTGAAACACTTCCGCCGTCTAAAAACAACTCGCATTAAGCATGCTAACATTACCACATCACCTCAGATCTGTTACCTAAAGTTACAGCTATAGCATTACCAACATAACACACAATCACAGTAGCTCCAGCAGTACAATCACGACTAAATCACAGCAAACTTCACCTAAATCAGCCTCTAACAGCGGCTCCGGTTGGCTCCTAACTACTAGCTTAGTGACGACGTTAGCAACAAGCTGTCAGTTAGCCGTTAGCGTAAAGTTAGCTTAAAGATATCAGCCAAATGAAATAAACTAGTTCACCACAACGCCTCAATGTTTCCTAAATAATGAACAACAAAAAGCAGTCCACAATACAACAGTTTCGGTTATTAGTAGAAGTAGTTATCATTACACACATTTCCTTCCAAACTGCCCGGCTAACAGCTAAGCTAACACAAATGTTAGCTCAACGGCTAGTATAAACCAAGGACTATAGAAAGGAGGATAGATGACGCGTCACAGATCAAGGGTTATTGCGCATGCGCAGTATAATATGTCCTTCACTCGTCGCAGCTTGAATTACACTGCGCATGCGCTGTAGCCTACACGCCAAGACCCGTGTCTTAACCTCCTTTCTATAGGCCTCGAGTATAAACAGTCACCATTAGCCTGTTAGCACCGTCCAGTTAGCGCAGCTATGCTAACAAACCCACGCGGTTGCTTGGAGGCAAAGGGGTCCTCTTATTGGGACCATCAAGAATAAAGTCTAGTGATTGAAATCTGTGTGATTATAATAGAGATGTGTCCTGTTGTGGCTTAGCAAGCTGTGAGCAACATGTTAATGTTAATACTGCAACAGGCAACACAACAGCATGCTCTCTAACTTTACTCCTCCAGAGGTTCACACACACAGGCCGGATTAACACCAACACCGGGTAACCACAACCAGGTACTCCGGAGCTCCACTGACCTTGCTGCTGTCTCCGTTGCACAGAGCCATGGAGGTCTGCCGTGTTGTGGAATGAGAGCTCTCCTCTTCTGCCTCTTCCAAGTCCCGGGTCTCTCACACACACACAGAGAGAGAGAGACAGAGAGATACTGGTTGGTTGGTCTGTTAGCTCCTGACTGGCTCAGCACGCCGACTACTGTTTCAAAAGCAGATTGGGGTTGTTGGTTTTTGAAGACTTGTCTCTGGCTGGCTGTCACACAGGCTCTCCTCCTCCTCTTTCCGAGCTGGGAATAACTTTCACAGCGGGAACAGACTAAATAAACCTGTGTCTGGGTGGAGCGCAAAGTTAAATCCACAAAATGAGAGTGGCCCCAAAAGGGCTGGGCTTATATAGACAGTATAGTAGAGTCTGGCTGAACATGTTAAAAGGTGGAAAGGTACTGGGTGCTTTATTTTTATGTATATATATATATATATATTTTTTTTTTTTTTAAATGTTTATATATATTTTTTATGTCTATATATTTATATGTATATATATTTATATATATATGTTTTGTATGTATATATATATACATAAATATATATATATACATAATATATATATATAAATATACATACATATATTTTTTTAATGTATATATATATTTTTATGTATATATATATATATATTTTTAATATACAACATAAAAAAATGGATAATATGCAATGAAATGAATAACTGTTTTTTGTTTACATTTTCATTTTAATTTATCATTGTTGTAGGTCTATGGTATGACGGTACGACGGAGTATTAGGGCCACATTGAGGGAACAAAAATAAATCTGAGATTTAAAGAATAAAGTCATAACATTATGAGAATAAAGTCATATTATAAAGTAGTAATTTTACGTGTTATTTTCTTTTTTCTCGTTAAGTTATGACTTTATTATTTTAATATTACGACTTTTTTTCTCGTAAAGTTATGACTTTATTCTCGTAATATTATGACTTTTTTCTCGTAAGTTATGAATTCATTCTCTTAATATTAGGACTTTTTTCTCGTAAAGTTATGACTTTATTCTCGTAATGTTATGACTTTATTCTTGTAAAGTTATGAATTTATTCTCATTAAATTACGACTTTTTTTCTCGTAATATTACGAAGTGGCGTTAAAACCAATTTGCGTTACCGCCTTGCTACCGCGTTATTACTGCGCGTTGACATACAATCTCCAAGCACACCGAGTCTACAGAGCCTCATACCTCAGACTCCTGTCAGGCGGAGGCAGCAAGTATGTGAGAGGAACGCGCTGTACTTTAACACGTCTACTCCATACTACCATAAGCTCCAGGACTTTTCCTCGTTGCATGTCTCTTTCAGACAGCATACATTACAACATATCTTCAGGCTCATTGTTCAGACGTCACTTTTGTGTTTGCCATTGACATACATTTCTGTATTTGGCTAATAATAATGTAATTTCAGTATCCATATTATCTCTACAAAGATTGCTCTCAGAAACCTTCCACCTGCAGTTCCTTGACAGCTGAAGTCACAGCAAAAACACAAGTTTAAGTGTCAAATAAACAGATGCAAACGTTCACTTTGTGCTGAGCAAGTGTGTAGCTGTTAGTTATCTTATCTTATTCTCTAACAGTAGGCCTACAATTTTTCCAGGTATAAAACAATTGATAAAAAACAAAAAAAAAAAATTAAAGAAATTAGTTTCAAAAGAGGTAAGGCAACAGTTTTCAACCTGGGGTGGTGAACATAACCAGAGGAAAATGTGTAAATACAACTATAGGGGAGAGCAGGGTGACCAGGGCAGGAATGTCTGCAATTAAAACGTGTACATATATTTCAGGATGTGGTGCATACTCGGGAATAATCACTTTTGATCTAAAATAAACAGTTTTCAAAATATGACTTTCCAAAAAAAAGTGCTCACTTTGCTCAACTTGACCCCGATGAGGGGTAAGCAGGAGCTGACGCCATGATAACAGTATAGCCTCATGTTGTAACTTCACAATGTAACAGGTGAGAGTTTTTCAAACTTATTTATAATTGTTTCTCACACAAGAATCATGACTCCTTGAACATGAAAAATAAAAATGCTCTGAGCGGCAAATTTGTTTTTTTTTTTAACCTAAATGTACTTATCACTTGTCATATGGGCCTCTTTCCATCACAGGGTCAGTAAAACGGATGACTCTTCCAAAATGTGTGGTCACATGACCAATTTTGTCTACGGTTGCCTAGAAACAAGGGGTGGCTTAACTTCCCCACCGGCTCAAATCACCCTGCTCTCCCCTATAGATGAATTTTCAAAGCAGGTATTTGGACTCACACACGGGTGCATCTAATTACATTATTAATTGTGGCATAGCATTTTGATAATTGCTGGAACAGAGTTATCATTAATGTTATTAGTTCCACCTGTGCAACTCTTCATTTGGGAACAATAAAGAAACAAGACCGCTCTAGTAAGGCTGTCACAATTTGAAGAAACTTTTCCAACATTTCAAAGAGGGGTTTGACAGAAAAGGTTTGGGCACCACTGCTCTTGCAGATTACAAGATAACTCTGAGGGTTTATTTCATATGATTCATAAAACAAACACTCAATAAACAGTCAGAGGTTGAGAACCAAGAGGGTGAAGATACTCAGATGTGATGATATCAGCGCCATCCTGTGGAAAATGTCATGAAAAACACTTTACAACACAGACAATTATTACCATGGAAATTACTCATTTCTGATTGGGTGGTAGTGTCTGTTAAAACCAGTCAAACAATAACCATTACTCTTAACCAGTGCACAAAGAGCATTGCTATAACCACTGCAACAGCACTTTGTCTTCAGTGAACTCTCATTGGTGAAACTGGATTAATCCACCAGGGACTAAAAGGGCAAAACTGGTCTGTATGCCCTGGTTGACCCTCTGTTTTAGGTCATTTATTATAGGAATATCATGCGCCATGTGTGTTTTGACACAGATCATCTCTACAAGACAGGTATGGCACATTATAATGCAGGGCCATGTAATAAAGAGTTGATATTGTGCTTTTTTTGTGCATGTTCACAAACAAATTTGCCATTAATCAGATTACTACAAACCAAATGAGACATAATGAATATGGGGCCTTTGTGTGTAGATGCCCAGTTGGTGAAAATAAGTTAAACAAACTCTTAAAAAAGACATAAACATGGTTGCTGGAATGAATCTGTGGTTAGTGACTGTTTTATATGTGCAATAATATACTCTGTCTTGATATATAGAGTGAAAATAAGGTGTATTATTTCCTATATCAGGACACTTTGTGGTAGATTGACACCCTCTGACACGGGTCAAACTGGAGCATCACAGTGCTCCTGTTATCACATGATAATGATCCACCCAAATATGTCTGTGTGTTGTCACATGCCGTCTGCGTGGATAAGCAGCTTCACATGCACTCATAGCAGCCACAAGGCAGAGCGTGTCGTTATTCATTACCTCTAATTCAAATGTTGTGGCTGCATCATGACCATCACCAAGAGATCTTTTGATGGAGGAGAACGTTTCAGTTTGACTTCGGTTCATGAACTGCGGGGTGGCCGGAGAGATTTTAGATCCAGTTCTTCCTTCTTAATCCCCTGAGACCAACTTTACTCTCTTTTAGAGATCAGAGCAGGTTCAGTTTGAGAGCTAGAGTGAAGGTACAGGCTGGAGGCTAAATTTTGGCGAGGAAAAACTGGCATGGCCATTTTCAAAGGGGTCCCTTGACCTCTGGCCTCCAGATATGTGAATGAAAATGGGTTCTATGGGTACCCACAAGTCCCCCCTTTACAGATTTGCCCACTTTATGATAATCAAATGCAGTTTGGGGCCAAAACCTTTATCAAATGACCTGTGGTGACCTCTAGGATAATCACAGCCTCATGAAACTTTACAACCACAAACTAGAGACCTAGAGCATTCAGAGGATGGATGGCAGAAGAGAGCAGAAGTAGTCGCCTTCTAATCACTGAAAAATGCAATTATTGTAGAAATTTCAAAAGTTTTTTATTTCTTATTTTTAACTGTATGTTGAATGTAACATAACATACCAATGAAAGGGATAGCCGACAGTTTATCTAAAGTTTCACAACTCTCTTAATTTATGCTTTATTGTGCTGGTTAAGTGGGCATTTTGTGGAAGCGATGTAATTATTGGTGTGATATTTCCAACCTCTGAGGATACAGCCTCTACTAATCATGCCCCAAAGGATCATTATACCTATTTTCAGAGTCACTGATATGTGTGTGCGTATCAGTGACACTGGCAATGTTACATTCACATACAATTAAAAATAAGAAATAGCATTTAAAACACCAGTGAACAAGAGACCTTTCAAGTTTCATCATCATAATCATCAAATATAAGATAATTTGATCTGTTAACAAGTCTTTTTGGCTGAACTAATCAATATTTTTGCATAT